>JACCIX010000022.1:120000-180939 GCA_025506515.1 Flaveria trinervia
ATGATATTGTTAACAAAATCATTCATGGGACTTTTGATCCCCATGTTAAAACGAATGTGAAGGTGTATCAATCTTACCTGATTTGTATTGAATAAGGTTAAGAACAGTGAGAACAAGCCGCGACAGGGCTCGAACGAAATTCGTGTGCAAATGTTTATGAATCTCAAATTAACTTCGTGGATAGCTTCGAGCAATCATCTTGATGCAAAGCCCTCTCATTAATTCAGTTTAATTTGCTCGAAAGGTTGATTTCGATGGAGGTGCAGGTCGCGTTTCGGGGTGAATCGAATATGATGATTGTGTGATTTTCAGGTGAAATTGGAGGTGCAAACGATTAGGATAGTTAGATGATTGATTACGTGAAGTTAATTTGATATTATTATGATTTACTGCTCAAACGGCTATGAAGTTTAACGCCATCGGTTACTAGTTTGTTTGAGGTTCATAATCGACTTGTAAACGCCATTGAACGTGCATTCATGTTCGAGTCAGGTAGATGAAGCGATCTGGGACGTTTGGGTGATGAAATCGATGGTTTCCAAGCGTTTTGGGACTTCGCCGGAGTTCGGCCGGAGCTCCGTCGGAGCTTCACCGGAAATACGGGCAGGGGGGGAGAGACAAGTTTTAATTAATTACAGCTTTGGTCCCTGTAATTTGATCCTTTGATATTTCATGTTAAACTTAATTTTTTTAAGTTTATAAAATGACAAAACAATCCCTTTAACTTTCCTACTTTAAGTTTTTAACTTTTACAAGTTAATAAAATAGTATTATTAGTGTTATGCCTTTAATTAGTTATTAACATTATTATTATCGTTAATTTTGTTAATGTTGTTATTATTAGTATTATTATTATCATTATTATTATTTATTATGTAACGATTATCATTATAATCTTCCAAGTTTAAGGATTAAAAGACAAGTTAAAGTAATGAGCATAAGTAACCCAGGAATTCCATATTAGGCAACAATAGACCTTACAGGATTAAACGACGTTAACTTTTAATTACGTAAAAATACAGGATGTTAGATACATATACATATACATATACATATACATATACATATACATATACATATACAAACATATACATATACATATACATATACATATACATACATATACTATACATATACAAACATATACATATACATATCTATACATATACATATACATATACATATACTATACATATACATATACATATACATATACATATACATATCATATACATATACATATACATATACATATACTATACATATACATATATATACATATACATACATACATACATACATACATACATACATACATACATACATACATACATACATACATACATACATACATACATACATACATACATACATACATACATACATACATACATCATACATACATACATACATACATACATACATACATACATACATACATACATACATACATACATACATACATACATACATACATACATACATACAACATACATACATACATACATACATACATACATACATACATACATACATACATACATACATACTACATACATACATACATACATACATACATACATACATACATACATACATACATATATATATATATATGTAGGGGAGAGATCAAATGAGAACTAGATATTTTTGTGATAACTCTAGTAATCAATCTCAACCACTAGTTCTTAATGGCAAAATTATAATTAACAAAAACATATTTAAAAAATTTATAAATCAAAAAATAACATAAAAATAAAAAAAATAAAAACACAATATATATATATATATATATAGGGGAGAGATTAAATGATAACTACCTTTTTTTGTAAGAACTCTAGAAACCAATCTCAACCACTAGTTCTCAATGGTAAAATTATAATTAACAAAAACATATTTAAAAAGTTTATAAATTAAAAAATAACATAAAAATAAAAAAAATAGAAACACAAAAATGTTCCCCAACTTTTCCTCTTTCATAAAAAAATATTAAAAAATTTATAAAAAATTAAAAAAAATTCCGTTTTTTTAACGAAATTCGTTTTACACATGTGTAATATCGGATTTACACATGTGTAAATCCAGTACTACATATGTGTACAACTAGATTTACACATGTAAATAACGGATGCACGATTTTTTTAGAAAAGTATATCAATAGGCGTTGGAAAGATAAAAAAAATATTGAATTTTATGGTGAATTTTTTTTGAAATAATGATGTCGTGAAAAAAAGTTACGAACGTTTTAAGAAAAAAGGAAAAATGGCATGTGATTTGCATGTGATAAAAAATGAGTGGCTGAGATTGATTCATAGGGTTCTCACAAAAAAATGTGGTTCTCATATGAACCATTCCTTATATATTGTATACTAGCTAGTTTCATTCGTAATGGTATTTAGTTTTTAAAGTTAGAAAGGAATTTATCTATAAGTTGGTTTGTGCAATTGTGCTTATCGATGAAGCAGTAAATTGCAAGAACTGGATATAGATTACAGATTCTATATAAACTTTCGTTGATGATTTTTAAAATTATATGGTGAGAAAATCCATTGAGAACTCATTTTAATTTATATACTCAAGAACCCCTCGTAAGTTTCTTTTAAACTATCATAATTTTCATACGTTATTAATTTTCTCAAATTATTTGTATCATAAAATCAAAAATTGTTTTATCTTTAAATATATTGATATAATATTTATGTTACAAATACAAATAAAATATCGTGTTGAAGTACTGATTCTATACTACAAAATTGTAGTATCATCTTACTACAACATTATATGTAGTAAATTATATTTAATATTTTTTGTAAGTACTAATCACAAAGCATCCATTGAATTGGATCCTTTCATCATAACGACCTCAAATTCATCATAGAAATCATGTTCGACTCCCAAACAAATCAAAACCTTCCGTAACTCATGTGTCGTAACTAATCTATTTTATCAATGACGTTAAAGCCGAAAGTGTCTATACAATATTTTGAAGGTGTTTAGTAGTTCATGAATGTTTCATTGGATTTGATTTTTTATTTTTATTCTATATATGATATATAATACTACTTAAATGCACTACATCAAAAGAAAAAAAAGTAAACTGGGGGTACTTTTTCAATACTACCTATATGTAATAGCATGAAATCAAAATAAAAATAAGACACTTTCTGTGATTTATACTCAAATTAAACACAAAAAAACTTGTTATTTAATGGTACAATTCTATATAAAAAATAATAATGTAGGAGTCTCATCTAATCAATCCTCGAAGAATGTCTTGAAGATCGTAGTTGATGTGAGCTCTTGGGGAAGATCAACCTTATTACAAAACAATTAGATTTAGTAAACTCGTGTATTACGTGGGTTGAACAAATAAAATATTAAATAAAATAAAAATTATTAGTTATAAAACAACATACTAAGACATGATATCACTGGAATTACGTATGACTAATATCTGTAAGTAATAAAACAATAATAACTTTTTAAAATTTTTTGTTTTCTCCAAAAATAAATTAAACATATTGTTTCAAAAGAACATTTAAATTTTTTTTCATTATTAAAAATGTTCGTACTATAACTCCCTATTTTAATTATTTTGTTTTATAAAAAATTAACTTTCGGGAAACCAAATTTAAAATATAACGTAAGAATAGTTTGATTTTTAGAAAAAAAAATTATTTTTATAAAAAAAACTATTTTCTATGTAAATAAATTTGATAAAAATTCTCTTTCTTAATTTACGAAAAAACTAATTATAATGTAAAAATAAATAAATCATATTATTAGTAAATAATTTAGTTATTTAATAAGAGAGAGAAATCAGTTAATTTTGATAAGAATGAATATAATGCTGACATGTGACATCATATTTACCATTTTATTAGAGTACTAGTTTTAGTAAACACGTGTATTACATGGATTGAAAAAATAAAATAGTACATAAAATAAAATTTTATTAATTATAAAAAATATTTTAAAATATAAGATTAAAACTACGTATGACTCAAAATATAAGTAATAAACAATAAAATCACATTTTTGTCAAAGTTTTGTATTAGAAAACCATTAATATGTACATGAGTTTAAAATTTTAATTAAATAACCTAACGTGACAATTAAAAAAGTAAAATATTGACTATTCTTGTCTTGAACAATGTAAATGATAAAAATGTAAAATATGATAGTCTAAGTAAAATTGTATGGAAATTTACTAAAGAAAAAATATCATAGAAAGAATGGTCCGTGATGTTTTTTCATACTAACTATAACATATAACCATACATATATTTAATTGACTTTACTATTAAATTTACGCTCACATGATAATACAACTAAGCATAAACAATGTAAAAATCAATCAAAAAAACCTCTAAATTGCACATAAAATGACTAATATATATCTTAATAGACTTGATTAAAGAGTTATACTTTAATAAAACAATATTATAATAAAACGGATAAAAAGAAAACAAAAAAACATTATTTAATAAATTAAAGAAACCACTTATAAAATAAAATAAAATATTTCTAACAAAATAAGAACACATTTAAAAATTAGTTAAAAACATCTTAAATTTTGGAAAATAATGATTTTGTTGATGATAACAAATAAAAAAAGAAAAAAGAAAAAGAGACAGTAATGAAATAAAAGACAATTGAAAATGTTGATGTCTAATTTAAATTTGTTTTAAATACTATTTTATTTTAATTTTTAAAACCATTTTTTTGTTTTTACTAATAGTATTTTCTATATAAAAACATATAAAATATTATAATTGGTGTGTCTTTAAATGGTATTATAAAATCTTAAAGTAAACATTTATTTTAGAGTTTATGACTTATTTTATCTTTCAATAAATAAAGATTTGATAACAAGATAATTTTAAAAATTAACCAATAGAGTTTGGTAAAAGTAAAACTATTTATTTCATTTTTTGACAAAATACATTCTCACAATAATTTTTCTGTTTATTTTTGTCAAAACTATTTATTCGATTTAAAATATAATTAATCTTTAGATTTTTTTGTATTCCATTTAAAATATAATTAAACTATTTATTCCATTTTTGTCAATACATACATACGTACATACATACATACATACATAGATCCATACATACATCCATAGATACATCCATACATACATCCGTACATACATACATACATACATCCGTACATATATCCATCCGTACATACATCCATCCGTACATACATCCATCCATACATACATCCATCCGTACATACATCCATACATCCATACATACATACATCCTTACATACATACATCCATACATCCATCCATCCATCCATCCATACATACATACATACATACATACATACATACATACATACATACATACATACATACATACATACATACATACATACATACATACATACATACATACGTACGTACATACGTACCTATATACGTACATACATATGTACATACATACGTACATACGTACCTACGTACCTATATACGTACATACATATGTACATACATACGTACGTTGCGTTTATTCCATTTGGTTATCCAAACGAGGTTGTTCTGGAGTCACAATGGAGTCAAAATCAAACCTGTTTATGGTGTTTTAATAGTTCAACAATAAAGGTGCTTGCATCACAATAGTAGTGAAGGGTGAAGCCAAGCGGAAGACTCGGGCCTCAAAAAATAAAAAATACTTCTTAGTCGAAAGAAGTGAAAATAGCTTTATGTCATGCTTGGATTAATATATCCAAAAATTCCCAAGCAGGTATTTTGTTAATTAATTTTTTTGTTTACTCAGTATTTAGTTTTTATTTATTTATTTTTAATCATTTTGTCAATATTTTTTTGTAGTTGACTATCAAAAGTTGAAGGTGTTGTGATCGGTGTTGTGTGGTCGATCAAAATTATATTATTGAGTACCTAATCACCCTTAATAGTAAAGGTAAGCAAGGTGTCGAATCCATCGAGAATCACAGGAAAATACTAGTAATGATTAAACTAAAAGAATTAAACATTGAAAAGTAAATTGATTTATGGATTGATTTAAGAAATACCTAAATGAATGAAATAAAAGTATAAGTTTTTAACAATCTTGGAGAAAAAGCAAACCACTTTAAGATTCAGGTTTGTCAAAGTTACAAATTTTCTTGAATGAAACCTAGTGAGAAGTCATTAACGGTGACTTACACATGATATGATTTAAGTGATAATCATGAATTAAAGCTTAAAGGACCTTATTCACACAATTACCAATTTGAATAAGAAAACCCTAATTCTAATAATCAATCACACAATTATTAAAGACAACCAAAGTTATAGAATATCAAAATTAGGTTTAAGCATAATCAAACCATTTAAATAATCAAATCATAAATTGAATCCAGAAAAACTTAAAAAGTTCAAAATTCAATCTCAAATCGAGGTTACGACTAAAAAAAGTAAGAACTTGCACAAACCCGTCACCCGAATTGAATCACAAACGAATTAGCCTTGCTTCATCATTGAATCTTCAAAGCCAATTGATTGAATCTTGTGGATTTCATCATATTTATATTGGAAAAACTTGAGAATGATCAAAGATGGTTAATTTTCATCCAAAATTGTTGCTGTAAAAGTTAAAATTCATAATAGGGTTTTCCCATTTAAATGCCTTCAAATTAGGTCAAATCTTAACAAAAATCCAGACCCTGGCGTCGGTGGCGCCTATGGAAGTGTCGGTAGCGCCACCTCCCTATGCAACCTTCATTTTCATGTGTAATTTTTCGATACCTTTTTGTGGACAGGTCGTGGATCCCGTAACTCCTTTCCTAGCTCAAGTTATGCCCATTTTAAGATACTGTTGTCGTGCAACTTCGGTTTATCATATCTTCACTTCTTGAATTCCAATTCTCATTTGTTTCTTCCAATTTCTTTGTATTCTTCACTTGTAACCTAAAACCACAAAATAATCCTAAAAGTAACTCTATTTCTCATAAATTTACATGTAAACCATAAAAATAAAGTCGTTAAACATTGAACTTTCACCATCCGATCAGTTTGGGCGAAGATTAGAGACTCTTTCTACATGCAAATTGGTTGTAGAGAACGCACCGTTAACATGATTTATGGTCGTTGGATATAAGTTCTTAAATATGTCATTATTTAGGAACTTACATAATTGAAATAGTCATCAAAATGCGACCAAGCGGGAGTGACAACCAACAATTTTATGAATTAATTGTCAAGAGTGGAAACAAGAGGTAAAGTATGGCATCACTAAACCCTTTGACAAAGATTATTTGTGAAGAATATTAAAGGGGTACTCCAAATGGCTCAAATTAGTAGCGTCGGATGGGGAGGGAGGAAGCGCAACTACGAACGAACACTAGTTCATCCGCCACCTACGGAACTTTAACTGGTTCCAATAGTTGAATTGGCTTTGACATAAACTTAGCCGATTCAGACGCTCCAACACAAGCACCAAGTCACCCAATGGGAAGGACCAGAGGAAAAAGTCAAGTCAAAGTGTCAACTCTGAATTTGCCACAAGCATCGACAAAATAACGGCAAGTATTGAGACAACAAAAAGGTGAAAGCCTATAAATTTAGGTTGAATAAATTAGCTTTTCTTACCTATGACTTTAGTTCTCTACCCGAATCAGATAAAGCTTCAATGGAAAAGGCGATGAACCGTATTTGTAGGAAATTAGAGGGGGAAGATTAGATAGATTTTTTTATTAATATGATTTTCTTATTATGAATTTAATATTTTGTAGGTTTTTTCTTAATTTAATTTGATTACAATGTTTAATTCTATATTAATGTTTGATTTTATATTAATTTTGTCCTTAAAAAATTAATTATAAAATTCATTAGAGTCTATTATCACATGATTAATAACAGGGTCAGACTATTTGATTAGAGAATTATCTAGTATCCAATCAACATCTAACAAACATCATATGTCGAAATATTACATGAAACTTAATGATTGATCGAGCCCACAATACATAGCCTAAGCTAAGCATATAACATTGTTACAGGGCGGCTACCCTCCCAATGGGTGCTTCCTTATACTTTTTTCCGTTGTATTCTCTCCACGTGGCTTGTAACCCACCGCTTGGATAAGCATATAACATAAATGTTAAGTTGCACAAACACAAATGTAACATCTTGTATTTTTGTTAATTAAAAAATAACGTTGTTATGTTCTTGTAAGGGCCATATGTGCCATTATGAAACTTTGAGGTCTTGTTACGTATGTTTAATTAATTTGGAAGTTAATTAATTTACTAAATATAGATAATAATAATAATAGTTGTAATATTGATAAAAAATAAATAGAAATAATAATAATAATGTTAACAAAAATAGTAATGATAACAATAATAATAATATTAGTAATAATAATAATTATTATAACAATTTATAAGGTTAGTAAACTTAAAAATATTTTGAAACTTAAAGAAAATAAAGTTTAAAGGGGTTATTGTCAATTTAGAAACTTCAATAATAAAGTTTGGGCATAAAATGATAACAAACTAAACTACAAGGGCCATTTGTGTAAATCTTTAAAAGTCAACCCCATCCCCCCCCCCCCCCTCACCGCTCGTTTTTCCGGCTAATGCTCGGCAAAACTCCGGTGGCCTTCCGGCCAACCTATAAACTTGTGAATTTCAATCGTTTATTAATCCAAAACCGTTGCAAATCATTATAGAACGTGTTTCGAACTTAATACATCATTTAATCAAGTTAAAATGTCTGTTACAAGTTGGATCGAATACAAAACTAAAACACTTAAACTCCATAACCGTTCGAACATTAAAGCCTAATAATAATCTAATTAAACTAACCTAAATGATCATCTATCTATCACTAATCGAATACAACACTCAATTACACCTCAAACAACCTATACATCTATATTCACCATCCTCTTAGTCACAACCTACACCACACTCGAACACCATCATCTGGGCTTCAAATTGTGAAATTGTAGAGGGCTTTCGATCATCGAGTTTAGTGTAAGCTTCCTGTGCAATTAATTGGATAATTATCACCGTTCGCTATTGAATCCACTTGCGACATAGCCGCGACTTTGTCTACAAACCAAGATTACCCATTTCAAACTCAATCACGTAAGTTCCTTACATCATTATGCTCGATTTCATTTGGGGAAAAAAACCCCATGGTTGATTTGGTTAAGAACATTAAATTGATGATCAATTTGATTCACAAACCTTCTAGAGTTCTTGGGGTTTGGTGGTAACCGGTTAACTTGGTATTTAAGATTTAAAATCTGGATCTTAATGCGGCCAAGGCCCTTAGTTCGCCGGTAATGCATGCCCCTTCTACACCTGAGGTCCCGGGTTCGATCCCGACTACCTCTATTATTTTTTGAGGCTTTACCAGCCTTCAAAAAATATATATAAAAATTCTAGAAAATTATTAAAAATAATTTTATAAACTCTAATTATTTTTAATCACTCTATCAAATTTCTGTAAATTTATTTGTTAAATATTTTTAATATTTTATAAAACAAGGTATATATTTGTTTTATTATAAAGAAAAGACTTTAAATAATGATATAAATAATTAAACATTACTATTGGTTCAAACATTATTGTTTGAAATTTATCATTTTTACAAACAAAATATAAAAAGATACTTACACTTCATATTTTGTTAATTATATCAAACGATTCAATATGTATTTCTTTATGACAAATTATTAAATCGACGTAATTCTTTTCATTAAAATAAAAAAGTATTTTCATTATTAAATCTATATATCAAAAACCCCAAATTATCCCTTGAAACCCTAGATCATGTTTAAACGGTTATCTTATTATTAAAAACTTAAACTTGTAATACGTTTAGGTACCTTGTGAAGGATTACGTTGGAACATTGCTTATTATTTCTATTAATCATCAATTATGTACATATTAATCATGTAAGGCCACGTTCCCGGGACGCTTACAGTTGGTCAATCATTGCACATAAAAGATATATTTTTATTAAATTAAAGAAAACGTTGCAGCAGAATCATTAAAACAGCTTACATCATAAAAACATTATAAAAATACATCGTTATCAAATTACAAAATACATGTTGCATTACATCACAAAAGCATTATAAAAATGGATGTCATCTAAAGAGCTGAGTAGCCGCCCCATGCCATCCTCAGCAACATTACCTGCCAACTTGAAACACATAAAAGTCAGCGTTGTTGAGTGAGTTCTAGTTTTATAATAAAACATACTTTACTTTCTTTCTAATCATAACAGTCTTAGAACGTGAGCACACATCGTACGTACACGTAGATAATAGTTATTATCTTTATCATCGTTCATTTCGTACTTATTATCTTTTTGTTTTCATCTAAGTCCTGTCATGTGCTTAACCACCCTCTAGAGCACCAAGCAATTCATCTAGGGTTAAGCGACAAGGACCCCATACATCTGGTCAATCACAAAGATTGAACCCCTGTGTGCATCCTCATGGGGTATTTAACCCGCACACAATTGAGCTGACAACCCCTCATTGGGTGTGAACCTCGATACATTTGCTTAATCACACGGATTAAGCCCCAGTGTGCATCCTCATAGGGTAGCTAACCTGCACACGGTTGAGCTAACACTCCTCATTGAGTGTGAACCTCCATACATTTGCTTGCAAGCCTTTCTTATGTTCATTCATTCATTAATGCATGCATTCTTCATTTCGTTCCTCTTTTCATTATCTTCCACTTTAAGTTACATAATACTTTTCATTTCATTCATTAACATTCAACGTAAAGCCACGGGAAAATAATCGCACATAATAAGGAACATCAACATAAACATATAGTATCACCATACACGGCACAACATGCATACATAACATACTATATACATACCATCAAGCATAACATACATCATCATTCATGCCCATCATAACGTCTATGACCTCAAAAGTCAGCATATATGAACCTCAGGAACCTCCCAAGTCAATACCTACATCTAAATTTTTCCTCCGAAAGTTGGAAAAGAAACTATGTTCTTTTGGGCACACGAGCCCTATTTGGCGTATGGGCAACCTTCAGTTGCACGACCTCCCAGGCGACTGAACACTTAGGCAACTGAACGCTTAGGCGAATAAACATAAGGCAAATGGACCCTATGCGAATGGACCTTATGCGAATGGACCCTATGCGAATGGACCTTATGCGAATGGACCCTATGCGAATGATCACTATGGGCGAATGAACGCTATGCGGATGAGCACCTAGGCGTATGGACCTCAGTCGCATGACTCCCATGCGAATGAACCTCGGTTGCACGACTCACATGTGTATGCACCCCATTCGCACGACTCACATGCGTATGGACCTCAGTCGCATGACCTCTAGTCGCATGCCATTCTGTCGCATAGCCCTAACTGATGCGCAATGCAGTTCCCCTCGAACCTGCACTGCAGTTTTTGCTTCCAGCCCCTTTCTAACATGTTATAGCCTAAAATCAACCATCCTAAGCCGTAGAAACAAAACCACAACATCATTTAAGCACACACAAGCCTGAAAACAAACCCCACTCGCATCACACACAAACACATACACGCGGGTCAACACACACACTTCCAAAAATGGATTTTCACCCAACACAACCAAAAATGAATTGCCCTGTGTTCCAGCCCCAAAATCAGTTGAAAACATGTAAAAGAGGGGTCCTAGAACTCACACAAACAATCTCGTCGAGTAGAGCTTCAAACCAACCCATTACACCTCAACTTTCACGCCCGAATCCACGAATCCGAAGCTCGAAACCACTTTTCTCCCTCTCTTCTCCCTATAGCTGAAGTTTCTAAGTGTGGGGGAGGAGAGTGGGCTGCCCTCCCCTCTTAATCCCCCATTCTTCCTAACCTTCTCCCGTTTTAGCAAGTTTGGTCCTCGACTTTGGACTTTATTTCTTTTTCTTCTTTCGTCGGCTTCAAAGAAAATAACCGGGTGTTACAAGTCCACCCCCATTATATAGGTTTCGTCCCTAAAACCTGTTATTTCTCTAACAAACATGGGTAATGCTACCTCATTTCTTCTTCAGTCTCCCACGTAGACTCAGATCCCTTTTGTGCCTCCACTGTACGCGCATAAGTGGGACCACTTTATTCCTCAATATCTTCTCTTTACGGTCGATGATCGCCACCGGTTGCTCCACATAATTGAGCCGTTCATCTACCTCGATATCCTCCAGTGGAACAATCATATCTTCGTATGCCAAACATTTCCTTAGATGAGATACGTGGAATGTCGGGTGAATTCCACTTAACTCCTCTGGTAATTCTAGTCTATAGGCTACCTCTCCTACTCGTGCAATAATTCGGAAAGGGCCTATGTACCTTGGGCTCAACTTACCCCGCTTTCTGAACTGAATGGTTCCCTTCCAAGGTGAGACTTTCAGCATAACTCTATCACCTACCTGGAACTCAATCGGTCTACGTCGTTTGTCAGCATATGACTTCTGTCTATCTTTAGCTGCCTTCATGAAGGCTTTGATCCTTTCAAGCTTCTCATTTGTAGCCTCGATTACCTTGATGCTCCCTAATTCTTTCTGACCAATATCGCCCCAACACACGGGTGTTCGGCATCTCCTATCGTATAACATCTCATAAGGGGGCATACCAATGTTGGCATGATAACTATTGTTATATGAGTACTCAGCTAATGATAAGTGGTCATCCTAACTTCCTCCAAAATCGATAACACATGCCCGAAGCATATCCTCCAATGTTTGAATGGTCCTTTCTGACTGAACATCAATCTGGGGATGATAAGTCGTGCTAATGTGTAACCTCGTCCCCATAGCATCGTGGAATTTCTTCCAAAATTTGGATGTAAACTGGGTGTCACGATACACCCGTACACTATGACGAGTTAGAATATCCTTAATGAAAAGATCCGCTAACCTCTCGGATGAATATGTCTCGCGGAACGGTAGGAAGTGAGCACTCTTCATCCAACGGTCAACTATCACCCATATGGTGTTATACCCTTTCGGGGTACGTGGTAGCTTCGTAATAAAATCTATGGTGATGTGCTCCCACTTCCAATCCAGTATATCCAAAGGTTATATCTTCCCATATGGCTTTTATCTCGGCCTTCATTTGTAAACAAATAAGGAATTTACTCATATACTCCACCACATCACGCTTCATACCCGGCCACCAATAATCTTTCTTCATGTCTTGGTACATCTTCGTAACACCGGATGAATAGAGTATCGAGTCTTGTAAGCTTCATCCATGATCTTCATGCGTAGATCCCCAAAATAAGGAATCCATATTCGTTCGAATCGGGCTCTAACACCAAGCGTGTTTTCACCCAATTCCGCAACCAGACCTCTCATTCTTTTCCAGTTAAGATGATCTTCTTTCAATGCCTCATCTTGAAACTCTTTTACTTGCTTCATCACATCAGAGGTCATGATCAACTGTTATGCTTTCACCTGAATCAGTTCGGGTCTCTCTTTCCAGCTAAGGGCGTCCGCCACCACGTTGGTTGTGCCCGGATGGTAATGGATTTCATAATCATAATCCTTTATAAGCTCCAACCATCTTCTCTACCTCATGTTCAAATCTTTCTGCTCAAAGAAGTACTTTAAGCTCTTGTGGTCGGTGAATATGGTGCACTTTGTACTGTATAGGTAGTGCCTCCAAATATTTAACGCAAAGACCACGACTGCTAGCTCCAAATCATGAGTAGGGTAATTGACCTCATGAACCTTTTACTGTCGAGATGCATAGGCTATAACCTTTCCCCTCTGCATTAACACACATCCCAACCCCGAGTAGGAAGAATCAGAATAAACCACTAGATCTTCACTTCCATCGGGTAATGACAGAACAAGAGCTTGAGTCAATCTCGCCTTCAATTCCTCGAATGCCTTCTTTTGAGCTTGACCCCATACGAACTTCACATCTTTTCGGGTCAACTTGTTAGTGGAGAAGCGATCTTAGAGAAGTCTTGAATGAACCTCCTGTAGTAACCCGCCAAACCCAAGAAACTACAAATCTTGGATGGCGTCTTTGGAGATTTCCATTGCATCACTACCTCCACCTTTGCCGGGTCCACCATAAACCCGTCAGGATTCACCACATGACCCAAGAATTGGATTTCGCGCAACCAGAATGCGCATCTGGAGAATTTAGCATACAACTTCTCCCTTCTCAACGTCTCCATCACCTCTCGAATGTGACCGGCATGCTGCTCTTCATTCTTGGAATAAATTAGGATATAATCGATAAACACAATCACTGATTTATCCAACATTGTCCAGCACACTCGATTCATCAAGTCCATAAAAGCAGCTGGCACGTTGGTCAAACCAAATGACATAACGAGGAACTCGTAGTGACCCAACGCGTGCGGAAAGCTATTTTAGGGACATCCTGCTCTTTCACCTTTAACTGATGGTAGCCCGATCGAAGATCTATCCTTGAGAACCAATTAGCACCTTGAAGCTGATCAAACAAATCATATATTATCGGTAAGGGGTGTCGGTTCTTTATCATCAACTTATTCAGCTCACGGTAGTCTATACACATCCTCATACTACCATCTTTCTTTTTCACGAACAGGACCGGAGCACCCCAAGGAGAGATACCCGGTCTAAAAAACCCCTTATCAAGCAGCTCTTGTAATTGCTACATCAATTCTTTCATCTCAATAGGAGCCAACTGATATGGTGCCTTGGCAACAGGTTGGGCACCTGGTATCAAATCAATCTGAAACTCAATCTCGCGGTCAGGTGGCACTCCTGGTAAGTCTTCGGGGAACACATTTGGAAAGTCATGCATAACCGTACATCAGACAATTATGGTGTTAGTGTATCCACATCCTTTACATAGGCCAAGTAGGCACTACATCCACGCCTCATGCACTTTCCCGCCACCGCCATCGAAATCACCTTCGGAATCGTAGTGACCCGATCACCATAAACCATCACCATACTCCCTCCAGGCGCTGTCAACCAAATCATCTTCTTGCGACACATAATGCTTGGCTCGTAGTCCGCTAACCAATCCATCCCAAGAACTACTTCAAACCCGCCTAAGGTCATCACAAATGGTCTAACAGGAAACTTGTGACCTTCTAGTTCCACGTCACCACCTTCTATCACCTCAAAAATCCTGGTAGACTTACCTATGGCAGTTTCCACATCAAAGGGCGCATCAACACTCCTACTACTAACGGGCAGTTTAGCATAAAAAGCAGTAGAAATAAAACTTTTACTTGCACCATAATCAAATAATACGGAGACTAATGATTGGTTTACTAGAAACGTACCTGACACAACATCAGGGTCCATCCTAGCCTCCTCTTGTGTCATCGTAAATGCTCTGGCGCTCGCCCTCGATCCTTTTCCTCCAGTCTTCTTCACCCCAGAACCCTCAGCCATTGGCTTCTTACAATCCTTACTCATGTGACCACTTTCCCCATAATTGAAACACCCCATAGCCCCACAATCTCTAGCCACAGACCAAGCTTCACGCACTTGAAGTATACATTCAACCCCCACCTACACTCGCCCCTGTGCTCCTTCCCACATTTGCCACACTTCTTCGATCCCGTACCCGATGTGACCACACGGTGATCATCCACCCGTGCCTTCTTGTTACTCGTCGAGGCACCACCCCGGCCAAACCTTTTCCCATTCCAATTCCGATTGCCACCACTCTTCTTGATCACCTCAGCCACCACCACCTCTCACTCGTCATACAATCTTCCTGCCAAATCAACTGCCGATCTAAACGTGCTCGGTCGGGCAGCGATCATGTGCCTACGGATATCCGCCGACAAGCCCTAAACATACCTCTTGATTTTTCATGATAGAGGCGTCACCTGATCCTGCACCAGCCGTGTCATTTCATTAAACTTCGTAGTGTATTGCTGATGAGTCATTGTTCCCGCTTCCAGATGCAGGAACTCCCTTTCCACCTTATCCATTTCCCTATGAGGACAGAACTCCTCGATCACCAACTTTTTCAGCTCAGACCATCTCATCCTCCCAATAGCCCGACTACCCTCAGCTTGGATAATTTTGTCCCACCAGCATAAAGCTGAGTCCATGAAAGAGTGGGCAACAAACTTCACTTTCTGATCTTCTTGACACTCGTTGATGTTCAGAACAACTTCCATTTCTCTCACCCATCGGTGAGCAGCAGCAGTAGTGTCATTACCATCAAAAGTATGGGGCTTACACCTTTGAAATGCCCCGTAGTTACAGCCTCGTGCCGCCTCCGGCGCATGCTCTTCTTCTTCCTCCTCTTCATCATCAGAGAGAACCGTTTCAGGCTCTGGTTGCTCCCATCCTCCCGAAGACCGGTTCTCTCCTTTCTTTCTTCTTCTCGTACAACCTTGATAACTTCGGTCACTACAGACGATAAGGTTGTCTGCATGACCTGATGAACTTCTTCCACAACCGCCTCTTTTACTGAGGCTCTCAGATTGGCGCTCTTATTGCCACCCTCCGGATAAGGGGTATCAGGTTCTTCATGAACTACCTTTTCAGCTCTAGGCCTTCCTTTTTTGGGTCACGGTTTAGCACCACAACCTCTACCACGTGAAGCTTTTGAAAATCTACCACTAGCCATCCTCTAACACACTAAAAGATTCAAACACCAACACGGTCATTCAAGAGAACAACTCAGTTCATGTCAAGTATAGTAAGTCCCTAATTAAAGTGGTCAGTTGTGATTAGCCACTTAATTTACTCTTTATATCCTGAGCATTACCTATCCTGACTACATCAGTATCTAAATATACAAACAACATGTAACCACACAACATGCGCACGTAATATAGATTAACATTACGAAAATACCTGATGGCACGCAGCTACTCAGACTGGCATCGCTTCCCTTTCCATCCCATTTTTAGTTTAATTTTAGGTTTATTTTGAAAATTTACCCGCTTCACTTAAACCTTGGCTCTGATAACAACTTGTAAGGCCCCGTTCCTGGGACGCTTACAGCTGGTGAATCATTACACATTAAACATATATTTTCATTAAATTAAATAAAACGTTGCAGTGGAATCATTAAAACAGACATCTCATTTCATTATAAAAGCTTTTACAAAATAATACATCATTATCAAATTACAAAATACATGTCGCATTACATCACAAAAGCAATATAAAATGGATGACATCCAAAGAGCTGAGTAGCCGCCCCATGCCATCCTCAGCAACATTACCTGCCAACTGGAAACACATAAAAGTCAGCGTTGTTACGTGAGTTCTAGTTTTATAATAAAACATACTTTACTTTCTTTCAAATCATAACAGTCTTAGAACATGAGCACACATCATACGTACACATAGATAATAGTTATTATCTTCATCATCGTTTATTTCGTACTTATTATATTTTCATTTCATCAAAGTCCTGTCATGTGCTTAAACCCCCTCTAGAGCACCAAGCAATTCATCTAGGGTTAAGCGAAAAGGACCCCACACGTCTGGTCAATCACAAAGATTGAACCCATGTGTGCATCCTCGTGGGGTATTTAACCCGCACACAGTTGAGCTGACAACCCCTCATTGGGTGTGAACCTCCATACATTTGCTTAATCACACGAATTAAGCCCCAGTGTGCATCCTCATGGGGTAGCTAACCCGCACACGGTTGAGTTAACACTCCTCATTGAGTCTGAACCTCCATACATTTGCTTCCAAGCCTTTCTTACGTCCGTTCATTCATTAATGCTTGCATTCTTCATTTCGTTCCTCTTTTCATTATCTTCCACTTTACGTTACATAATACTTTTTATTTCATTCATTAACATTCAACGTAAAGCCACGGGAAAATAATCACACATAATAAGGAACATCAACATAAACATACAACATCACCATACAAGGCACAACATGCATACATAACATACCACATACATACCATCACGCATAACATACATCATCATACATCATCATTCATGCCCATCATAACGTCTATGACCTCAAAGTCAGCTTATATGAACCTCCAGGAACCTCCCAAGTCAAAACCTACATCTGCACTTTCCCTTCTAAAGTTGGAAAATAAACTATGTTCTTTCGGGCGCACGACTCCTATTTGGGTGTATGAGCACCCTTTAGTCGCACAGCCTCCCAGGCGACTGAACACTTAGGAGAATGAGCATCAGGAAAATGGACCCTATACGAATGGACCTTATGCGAATGGACCTATGCGAATGGACCCTATGCGAATGATCACTATAGGCGAATGAACGCTATGCGGATGAGCACCTAGGCGTATGGACCTCAGTCACATGACTCCCATGAGAATGAACCTCAGTCGCACGAATCACATGCGTATGGACCCCATTCACATGACTCACATGCGTATGGACCTCAGGCGTATGCCCTTCGATCGAATGACCTCCAGTCGCATGCCATCTGATCGCATAGCCCTAGCTGATGCAGAATGCAGTTCCCCTCGAACCTGCACTGCAGTTTTCGGCCTCCAGTCCCTTTCCAACATGTTCTAGGCTAAAACCAACCATCCTAATCCATAACCACAACATCATTCAAGCACACACAAGCCCAAAAACAAACCCCACTCGCATCACACACAAACACATACACACGGGTCAACACACACACACTTCCAAAAACGGGTTTTTCACCCAACACAACCAAAAACGATTTGCCATGTGTTCCAGCCCCAGAATCAGTTGAAAACGTGTAAAATAGGGGTCCTAGAACTCACACAAACAATCCCGTCGAGTAGAGCTTCAAACCAACCCGCTACACCTTAACTTTCACTCCCGAATCCACGAAACCAAAGCTCGAAACCTCTTTTCTCCCTTTCTTCTCTCTATAGCTGAAATTTCTAAGTGTGGGGGAGGAGAGTGGGCTGCCCTCTCTTCTTAATCCCCCACTCTTCTAAAACTTTTTCTGTTTTGGCAAGTTTGGTCTCTCGACTTTGGACTTTATTTATTTTTCTTTTTTCGTCGA
This sequence comes from Flaveria trinervia, assembly GCA_025506515.1. Lineage (NCBI taxonomy): Eukaryota > Viridiplantae > Streptophyta > Magnoliopsida > Asterales > Asteraceae > Flaveria > Flaveria trinervia. The sequence continues at coordinate 138,964 of JACCIX010000022.1, forward strand.
CTTCAAAGAAAATAATCGGGTGTTACAAATCATGTGAATTTCTCCATGCCTCTTTTTTTACTTTATTTTTACACTTTGGGGTGAAACATGTTACCTTATGATTATTGCACTCGTAAACTCGTTTTAATCTTGTAAACACTTGGGCAATTCACCTTGTTTGTTGTGGTTAGTTGAACTTTAGTAATAACCATATGATGACTATTATATGTACAATCATTAACTATTGCTAGCCTGATGATGTCATAGATCTATGGGCCTGACAAGTCTGCCTGGTTAATCCAAGTACACTTAGCTAATCGTTTAATCTTGTAATCATGTAATCTTGTAATCTGTCAAGGTTTGATTGTTACATTTGTCATACATCCTTAGTTACTTTGCTCACTAACCTATGACATGAATTGCCATCTTTTATATATGTATGCATAAAAACTATGGAAAACTCACTAATGTTATGTTGACCCTTTTATTTTTAACATGTTTTAGGAAATGGTAATGCTTAGCTTGTTTTGGAAGATTGTTGCAATCTAGGGTTTGACCTAGTTTAATAATCAAAAGACATTTATTATTCCTGTGGCATTTTCTTTTCTATATTTTGTTATCTTTAGAAGACTTATGTTATTTCTTCATGTATGTTATGAATCATGATATTTAATAATAATGACACTTTTAATAGTCGTTGTGTGAAATGAATAATTTTAACCCTCACATCTCGACGTTTCTGCCGTTAAGGTTGGGGTGTGACAACAAATCATTCTTCTCCTCCTCTAATCTCTTAAACCTACTTCTCATCATTTCTTATCTGATGCTAGAATTGTTATGATACTCAATGTACCCTTCTCACACTCAATTCATTATTAAGATTTTCAAGTTATGAATCTTTGGTTTATTAAGTCGTTGCTTAACATGCATTACATAATCAGTTCCTAACACAGATTTATTTTAGGATGCTAACCCTAGCCGTTCGAGTATCGTAGCATTGGTATTGATTTATTTAACTAGAAAAAATAAACAAACCAATCTCACATTTTGCATATCCTCAGAATGTAAGGCCTCATTCCCGGAAAACATCACAGTTGGTTAATCATAGCATAAAATCATTTTAATAGCAAAACTTTACAACGGAATAAAATAAACATTCACTAAAGACTTGTAGTTCATATTGTAACCATACATTTGTTTTTCAAAAAGAAAAAAAATATAATACTTTGTATTAAATTACAAAAGCAATTCTTACTCTTTGGTAAGCCAAGATAAACGAAATATATGATAAATAATCAAATATATTAATTTATTATTATATGAACATGAATTTCTTATTCAAGGCATGTTGTACAACTATATTCATATCATGCACATGATGATACGAGACAAAATGTAAAGGTACACTTGCTTTCTTTCTGGTAAATGTTAAAATTTATACTAGTGTAAAATGACACATGCTTTGTTTGGTTTGTGTGTAGATTGATGCTCATGTTGGTGGAGTAAATGATCATGCATTCTCTCATCCAACCAAGGTCTGATAACTTGTGGGTGACAAAACAATGAAGGTTTGACTTCGTATAAACTATTAAAGATCAAGTTGTAATCATTAATCTGTGGTTATGATAATCAACAATCAAATGTATGCATTTATTGAAGCTTCATTTCAAGGTGAAGCTAAAGCTGTCAAACAAAAGAAGAATGATGGTTGAGAAGATCATCGGTATGTAGAAAATAGAAATAATGGTGGTAAAGCTTGTATTATTTTCATTTTATGCTTCATGTTATTCACCCTTACATGTTCTCTTAGGTAATTAGAGAGGGTGTTTGGGATTGCTTTTTTTTAATTATTTTTGAAAAATAACATGTCAAAATTAACTACATTTAACTTTTCAAAATCTACTTTTCAACACTTTAAAATCAACTTTTAACTTCTTCTTCAATGTTACCTAAATATATTTATTGACTTGTTAACTTTTCAAAAGTTAATAAGTCAAAAGTTGGTTAAAAAATTGATTTGTCAAACATACACTTACATGGCTTTATTCCTTCTTTTGTGTTTCTTATAATTCTTTCATTTTGTCACTACTTAGGGCATTCGGAGTTCGTTCCGTATGTTTATGTGAGTGTATTCTCTATATTATATATTATAGTTATCGGTGGCAGTAGTGAAGTATATGAGAATTTTAGCGTTCAATCTGTATTTTTAGGAAACATTGTTCAAAACCCTAACCCTATAATGTTTTAATATATATTAAGTTGTTGTGAGTGAAGAAGAGAGAAAAATAATTATAAAGATGTAAAAAGTATTATTTAATTGAAAAGTAGAGAGAAAAATTAGTGATTTTTAGTGTAGTTATATGAATAAAAATAAGAAATGGGTTATTAATGCTCTTACAAATTTTTCTACTTTAATTAAAGTGTAACTAAGAAAGACACGTGGCACCACTACATTTCTCCTCATCAAAATTCTCTCGTTTCTCTCGCTTCTCTGATATATTAAATAATCATATTAACTACTATGTATTTGGTTTTTTTAATTAAAATAGTTTATTTATGAATTAAAAAAGATTTTTTAAATATAATTTATAAAGAAACAAATTTTCATAAAATAAGAATTTTTTTTAAAAAGTCAAACTTTTTATAAATATATGAATATTTTATAATTGATGTTTTTAAAAAGTAAATAGTTTATAAACAAAAAAATAAAAATCAAGTTATAGTAAGAAAGTTTTTAAAATTATATTTTTAAACATTTATTTTGAAAAAAAAATGTATAAATTTTTTTGGAAAAAAACAAATATTAAAAATTTGAGATCATTGTTTCATTTTTATAGTTCGTACTTTTATATTATTTTAATCATATCTTATTTAAAAATATTATTTTATAGTTAATAAATTTGTATTCTATTTAGTCACGGGTTTAATAAAACTAATAGGTAATATACATACAGATGCATTGAATTATGCATATAACAAGAAGTTGGAGTTCTCAGGTTTGTAGGAGCGGCTGTAAATATTTCCTAGGTAATTGTTGACTTTATTAGTTTAATTTGGTAATTTTGAAAAGCATATTTGTTGTTTGTTCTTTTACAATTATAAATCTATAGCCTATTTTTTAAGTATTAAAAATCATAAAAGTTTTGATTGATATAAAGAATTATACGTTGTTATGATTTGAAGATACAAATATATAGAAACTATGTTGGTCTTCTTATTTTTTATATATCAGAATATGTTAGTACTATTTTATTTAATATTTTATAGCTCATTTTTATATAATTAACATAAAATGGTTATAATAAAATGGTAGATTCAAAAAAAAATAATGAATTTGACGCGTATCATTCTATTGTTTTTAAAGGGGAAGACATTTTAATTGTAACATATCGTTTTTCTGTTAAATTAAAAGTTAACTCTATTAAATTCTTGTAATGACTATTTATACATTTTTTATGAAATTTGTGAGTTACTTATGCTTATTTGTTTGTTGGTCATTAGATTTTAATATAAAACTTAATAACATAACTATTAAATTGAAAAAAAATATTATTATAATAATAATAATTCTAATAATAATGTCCATAATAATAATAAGTAGTAATAATAATAGTTATAATAATAACAGTGAATAATAGTAATAATAATAATAATAATAATAATAGAAGTTATAATTTGTAAAAATTAATAATTGATAAGTTATAAAAGTAATTAAACTTAAAGTTTAGTTGAGTTTAGGGGGTCATTGTGTCAAATTTGAAACTTAAATAGAAGTTTTGGGCATAAAATATTAAAGGTGAAAGATTAGGGGCTAAATGTGAAACTTTGAAAAAAAACCCAAACCAAACCCCCTAACACCCCACAAATCTAACGGCTGCTCCGGGCACCCCTGGCGGACTCCGTCAAAGCCTTTTCGCATGATTAACTGCTCAAATCGAACCTCAATCGTTTCCAACCGTTCCGTGGTCTTCATTCGAACTCAATGAAAGACTTAAATTGAGTTATTACATCATGAATGAGTGTATTGAAGTTGGTAACCGATCAACATTGAACTTTTAAGCCGTTCAAGCATTAACCCATAATAATAATCAAATTAATTACACCTACACGAACATTTAATCGTAAATAAGCTTCTACTCAACATAATTTCATCTAAATCATTCCTAAACAATCCAACCACATCTACATTCTTCGCGAGTGCAACCGTTGTGTTCATTAGCGTACGATCGACAATAGGTGAAACTGACAGAGGGCTTTTCATCTTTGGGACTATTAGAAGCTTTCCGTGCAACGAATTCGTTTAACATCATCATTTGGACACCAATCGAGAGGTACGTGGTCGCGACCGGTCCTTCATCTCGTGCAATCCTAATCCACTTTCAACCGGGTAAATTAAATACATATAGGTTTTATGAGGGAAACAAAAGCCCCAGACTTAATTGGATTTATAACATTGTTTTGATCTTCAATTTGGATCAAATCATTCTAGGGTTTATAGGAGATTTGGTGGTTTTTGCTTGCTGTATGTTTTAAGGATTTAAAACCAAGTTAAACCAAGGCCACGACCCAGGTTCACTGGTTAAGACACTTGCCTTACAATCATGAGGTCCCGGGTTTGAACCCGGGCACTCTCATGTATCATTTTTAAAGGCTTTTTAGCCTAAAACAAATTTCAGAAAATTTTTAGTATATATATAAATTATTTTTATAAACTTCAAATATTTTTAAAAGCCACCAAATATTTTTTGTAATTTTTCTAAGTTTAAATAAATATATTTTGTTAATAAAACATTTTAACAAAAAATGTTTTTGAATAATTTCTAATAAAATAGATTGTAAATAATAATTAATAAATTAATTTTGGTCCAAACGTTCTTTTCAATTACTATTATTTAAATCGTACTTATTTCTTTTAGTTATAAAACTTTATTAAAAGTTTATATATAAACCTTTCAAATTATTATAAGTGATTCTTTTCACATATTGTAGAAAATAAAAATATATATTTTTCCAAGAAAATATGAATGATTTCCATTTGTTTATTTGACAAGCCCTAGAATCCACTTAAAACCCTAGTTCTCGTTAAAACATTAAACTTATTATAATTAAACTTAAATCTTGTAAATATTTATATTTAGGTGCCTTGTGATGGTTTACGTTGGAACCACGCCTATTTATTTTCTTATTAATCGGCATTCTTATACTTATTTGCCATATGAATAGTTCTATACCCCTTTTGCTTATTTTTACACTTTAGGATGAAACATGTTACCTTATAATTATTGCACTTGTAAACTCGTTTGATTCTTGTAAACACTTGGGCAATTCAATCGTTTGTTGTGGTTAGTTAAACTTTAGTAATTACCATGTATTGACTATTATATGTGCAATCATTAACTATTGCTAGCTTGACGACATCATAGATCTATGGGTCTGACTAGCCTACTTGGTTAATCCAAGTACACTTAGCTAATCGTATAATCTTGTAAACATGGAATCTTGTAAACTGTGAAGGTTTGATTGTTACATCTGTCATACATCCCTAGTTACTTTGCTCACTAACTTATGACATGAATTGTCATCTTCTATATATTTATGTATAAAAACTATGGAAATCTCACTAACATTATGTTGACCTTTTATTTTTAACATGTTTCAGGAAACACGCAAGTTTGATTGTCCTCTTTGAAACTTATTCACATCCAGGAATGGACCTAGTTAAATAAATGAGTTGTCTTGAATTATTTCATGTCATGTTATGTTGATTTCTTATTGAGACTTATGGTTGTAATTTACCTTTGAAACTTATGGTTATAATATTTGGATTAAATAATAGCGTTATGTAGTTGTGAACAATCTTAACCCTCACATCTTGACATTCCGTTGTTAAGGTTGGGGTGTGACATTAGTCACTATCTCAAATAAGTTAGGTCATTATGCCTTATATTATCATTTGTGTATTCATTATTATGTTATATGTTGTAGATCATTTCATTATATTATTATCAGTGATTTTATATATTACATATATTGTTGTTATTTTATTAGTGCTTTACAATTAAAAGTATATGATAATATTATTTCACAAATTATTTTTTAAAACTTATAGTGTTAAAAATAACACAATGATAAACAGGGAAAAAACAATTAGATATTTTTATCATTATGTTTTATATCGTATTGTGTTATTTTATCATTGTTTTTAATGTATTAAATCAATTAGTTGTTATTCTGTCATTGTGTTATACATAAGAGAAGTACGCAACAATGACAATTCACTATTATATTTTTTTAGAATTTGTCATATTAAAAAACACAACAAGGTTTGAAAATACACAAAACAAAGGAAAATACACAGTGACTAATACTAAAGACAAAATGACGAGTATAAATCATATGAGTTGGAAACGTGAAGATATTTTTTATATAATGATACCGTACTTGTTTTAAAAATAAAAAATCACTCAATTATGGCGTAATTTGTAAAAAATATCGTATATAAATTATATAAACGTTTAAACTAAGAGGTGGAAGTTGAAATATTCAACAAAAGTAATCAACTAAAATTGACTGAAATCTATAGATACTAATAAAAAAGTTTTTTTGTCACTTGTCAACTTCTTAAACCACCGACACTTGTCATTATTTTAAACATCCTCACTTTATTTTTCCTTCAAAAGGGTATTAAAGTAATTTAAAGGCTCAAACAATTTATCTCTCATCATAAAAATTAATTTGGTCAATTGATATATTTCTCTTTCATCAACAATTTTAAAAATCAAACTATGTTTTTTTTAAAAAAATATTAAGAAAATTAAAACTCATATCTTTTCTAAAACATTAAACCTTTTGAAATAAAATATTTTAAATCAGTCCTTTTTAAAATTATTATAAAAATATGGAATTTTCTAAAAACAGCTTTATTAAAACAACCAGAATAATTAGAAACTTGAGTTTTTAATAAACAAGATTTTTGTAAACAATAAAATTTTTAAAGAATATCTTAAATAAATATTTATAAATGAAACTATTGAGATAAGAGTGTTAAAAATAATATAATTGTTTTATCTCTTAAACAAGTACGTATATATAATTTTATACATATTTTATATTAAAATATCGTATTGTAAATTTTCGTGTTTATTAGTAATTATAATCCGTTTAATAAATGAGTTTCTAGACTATCTATGTATCTTTATATCTATCTATCTATCTATCTATAACATATCTATTGTTTATTTACTTGAAATAGCTATTCATATGCAATTATACTCATATTTTATCTTCAAACATGGTTTTATAATTCATAAATATTTATTAATAATTATTTATTATTTTATTTATTCAACCCGTGTAATACACAAGATACTAACCTAGTAAGGTGATAACCAAAAAGGCCTAACCCTTGTGCATGTGATAGTACATCTAAGAAATTATTTCATTGAACATACTTCTCTCCGGATGCAGGTATAGCAACATGGGTTAAATGTCATGTCCAAGCCAAGGAATTTGAACTCAAGAACACAATAAATATAATAAGCAAACTAATGATGTATACATCCAGTTTTAAACATTGATGGTTAAAATTAGTATTTGAATGTTTACCTAATTGCCAATATGTAAAGATATTATATTATACAAGTTCTATAGTTGTCCTAATTATATTATATTATATAATGTTAATTTTGCAATGGGAATGAATAGTTATGTGGGTGCTTTGATGTTTTAACCACAAGAGATATCTTTTTTTACATTCTGGTCCTTCCAACTGGTGATAGTGTTTTGCAACGTGTGATGCACAACATGTGGCTGAAATAGAATTGTATATTTCCACTAGCCAGCTTCTTTCGAAAGACACGTGTGGAGAGTGTTGGACACGTGTTTGGTTTAGGTTGCCTTTTGCCCCTCTTTACCTGTGCTTCACGTTGTTCTCTATTCTGCTTCTACGTCCTTTAATCACAAGATGAAGAATTATAATTTGATGTTGTGATCGAAGGTTCTCATCGACGACACCATTTTCCGCCTTACTCGTCGTTGTTCAATGAAGTGGGTTGGACAAGGCTGTAGCAAGAAGGAAAGAAAGGCACTTTCGGGCACACAACCGCTGAAGTGAAGTCCGCCGCCCTTCTGTGGTTCGGTTGGACCAGGCGATGGCCCTGTGGGTGTGAATGGTGGTGACAGTGGTGGTTCAAATCACCTTTGTCACCCTACGATTTCCAATGAGTTTGGTGGTGACCTGGTGTATTCGGGATTTGTGATATGAGGCCTTTAGTTTGGGTTTTGGCTGTTAGGATCGTGTATTGAACGAAATACTAACTCATTAACGTGTATATCGAATCAAATAGTGCAGAATCCTATTTGATGGCGATCCAATCGGTGAGAACGCACGTAGAAACAATTATGTATTGAATCTAAACGTTAAGAACGATTAGGAATCGATCTACTGCGATCTATGAACTTGGAGTATGTTCTTAGAGGTCTCTGGACAACTAGGGTACATCTGGAGTCGAAGTGTATTCAATGCTTTTGTTTTTCCACGAATTAGGTGGTATTTATAGGTTAGGGTTGCTCATTCGGGCGACTGAACCATTAGCATGGTTCAGCCGTGCGATTGAGCCATGCAGTTGATCCATTCGCACGATTGAGTGTTCAGTCGTGCGACTGAGCCAATCTCATATTACAATCATACGACTGATCCAGTCTCTGGTTCAGTCATGCGATTGAGTCATTTGCTTGAAGTTGTTCATGCGTATGGTCCATTAGCATGGGCCATTCGCATGATAACTTCATATTACTAAGTTTGAATGTATTAATTGTCATTACATTATTTATATTAGTTCAAACAGCCACAAACCTATATAATCAATTCAATATGCGTTAAACAACTCATTAATGAAATATTAAACATTATAAACACAACCAAACATTTACATTTCATTAAGTACCCAATTGTTACATAAGTGTAAGACACTAAAGACATATTACACTAAGTTCAGAAACTAGGGACACATGTATCTACAAACTCCCCCTTGAACCTAGTTTCATCTAATGTCTTACCATCTTCATAACCTCCTCATACTTCTTGTACTTCTCTTCTCTTGTGACTCCTGCATGTATCTCAAAAGCAAAGCAGAGTCGTATCACGTTCTGAAATTGTAGAGCTTGTACAATATCTTGAGAGTCATAGAACAGTGGCCACTTGTATAATGTGTATACATCATCTGCAGATAAGTTGTAAGCCACTTCGGGTCAAACACCCTAATGGTTTCCATTACACCATTCTTGTTCAAAATTATGACTGCCTCTCCTGTCCTCCAATTATAGTACCACCATTTGAAGTGTGGAGTGAAGTCCTGTGGCATTTCCCGTAGTGGGATCTTAGACATGGTGCGCGGAGGACTCCACTTCAGCACTATTTTCAGTTTTCCAGTTATGGCATCAACCTCAGTCCGTCTAACATCCTCGTTGGTTGTTGAGGTTTGAATTTGACCCATCTGGTGTGGTACTCTTTCTTTAGAGCTGCTTCAAACCTGCCAAACATTTTACGTGGATCAGCTTCGCTAACTGGTTAAGCTCAAATCCAGGAAGAGTCTTCAAGTCGTGTGGGAACCTGAAATACTCAATCCCTTCTCACGTTTAACTGCATAAACGTTGAGATCTTCAAAATGTGCCCACGTGATGATTTTGCCCGATACCTTGTGATGTTTCTTCAATTTATACAGCTTGGTGTAGACAGACAACTTCGAAGCACTACGTTGGGCTCTTATTTGACGTGCAGTCGCAGTACACGTAAAATTTAATCCAAATTACAACTCAAAGACAGTAGTAAAAAGGTATCGAACACAGGGAGTTTGTGGAATATGTGCTTATCTTATAGTTTTGTAGATTAACAATTGCCCTAAAATGTAAAAACTAATTATCAATAGTGGATTGTCTTGGTTTAAAAACTAATAGTAACTAAGTAAATTGCAAATCAAAACGTACTTTTGTAACAGATTAAAGACAAGCAACCATCCTAGATTTCAGGTTTTAATCCACACATATGTTTATGCTTACTAGAAAGAACCACATAGACATGGTTCGTGATTGATTAGTTGTTTGTGATGAAGGAGAACTAAGTACTCGGATTGTAAAACGCGAGGTTGTTACTCGATGATCAATTGACAATTATCCAACCCTAATCCTTCCCATGATATCTCAATTGCCAATGGCACCAAGAACGTATGGTTTGGGTTAACATCAAACAACAATCAACAATTTACCAACAAATATCCAATCACCATAATAACTCAAACAAACATTCAAAGTTATTATTCTAGAAATTCAAGCACAAACATAGTGTTTCAAAAGCAAACCTTACATCTAGGATGACCACCACAAGTTTAGCCAAGCATGGCTCGATACATCATCATCACGCACCGATTAATGTTCATACAAATCAAAAACATGAATCAATTGTTTAGAAATATTTGGAACTCCAGCCAGACAGCTACAATCGCCCTTTTTCTCCCCCAAAAATCGTCAGATCTCAGATGATCCCCAAAAGGCTTCCCTAAAACGATTTTAAATGAGCAGTTACACTTTGTTCGTCACCTCTACCGTAACTTACGGTGGCCACCGTAAGTTACGGTAGCCATGAAACTGCTACGGTGGGAGTGTACTGCTTTACGGTGGGAAAACTCAACAAAATAGGGCTACCGTAACTTACGGTAGCTACCATAAGTTACGGTAGACCCTGATTATTTTGTTTCTTCTCTTCTTCTTTTTCACACACGTCCATTCCATGTTCGATATCATTTTATTCAATTTTAGCTCCTTAACATACCTGAAACATAAGCATTTGTAGTTATCTAATTCAAGATAATTACACTATTTAATGCGAGATAATTCATGTTTTAGCATTATAAAGGGTTGTCCTATGGACCACCCGTCACATCCCCACACTAACTCGTTGCTTGTCCCAAGCAACATATCAAATCATTTTTCAAACAAACGATCAACGTAAACCAAGCGTAAACATGTAACACTTCTACTAACCCTTTCTTAGCACCCAAAATAATACATCCCTCACTATGTTTCTCTCCTCTCGGCAACAAGTAAGCACTAGCATACATGAGCTAGACACACAAAAGGCAAACGGGCGGTTGCACAACTATAAGCTTGTACCTAAATCAATTCTTCTCCTAACAAGTATCAACATGAATGCATATCAAAGGGACTTCAAGGTTGTAACGTGGCTAAGTGTACGGGTAGGAAATGGAATATATATGAAGTGACGGAGACTTAACCTGGTCTTTGTTTACACAATAAAATAAATAACTAACTACCAAACCTAACTACTATGCATAAATAAAAAAAAAAAAAAAAAAAAAAAAAAAAAAAACTCAACTTCAATCTCTGTTTTTTTTTTCTTCTTTGTTTTTCTCTTTTTTTTCATTTTTTTTTCTTTCATCGCTTTTTCCATTTTCTTCTTCTTTTTTTTTTCTTTTTTTAACAATAATCAAACACAAAATCTTCACGCAAACATTCAACATAACATTGAAAATAATTAAAAACAACTGAACAACTACTAACACTATAAGACCAGGTCAAGTTGGGTAAATTTGTAGGTAACTGGCTGAAGGGTAACAAACGATAGTCTTTAAGGCACAAAGTTGGGTAACTAAGTGTCCAAACCCCCGCCCCTCTCGCAACCAAGCTCATATATATAATTTATGAGGTCTAACCCCCCAATCCCACACTCACACACATCAACAACAAGGCTACCTAGATGCCCTTATTCTTTTCACATTCACGTCTCAACTACGGCCTCGAATCGTATTCAAGCACAAGTTCTAATGCACCCCCACCCATTGCCACTCTCACAAAAAAGAAATGTGTCATTTATCTACAAGTGTGGCTTCAACTCTCACCAAGAATGAAAATGATTAAAGGTTGCCGATGTATCATTCGGAGTTAATCCAAGGTGTTCAAATTCTCACAATGTTTAGCTTGATTACCAAAAAAAATGACTCCTTAAAAATTGAAAATTTCTTGAAAATTTCCCCCATCCCCACACTTGGGATACATTGTCCCCAAAGTATGGTTTTGGAAAGGATTGATCACTCCACTTCTACAATATTACCCTAAGCTTCGCATCTCTACCCACAGATTTCTTTTTGGTTTTTTTTTTAGAATTTTTTTTTTATGTTTTTTTTTAAAATATCATCACACCACCACCCTCACAACCCAACAACACATCAATGCAAACTCCACCCATCCACCCACAAACCAACAACTATTCACAAAATGTACAAGAATAACACGACCTGACTAGTAGTAGCGCGGCTGAGGAGGCCCGAAGATAGAAGACATCATCTCATTCCAGTCTCCGAAAGCAAATGCACCACTACCACTTCCACCTTGTTGTGACTCATCGATCGGGCGTAATATGTAGCCCGTATTGTCAAGCTCTACGTTGTTGATGTCGTTGCCTTCCAAGTATGGCTTCAATCGATGCCCATTCACCGTTTGTACCTTGTTAGTTTTCTCATCTTGGATTTCTACATCACCACACTTCCCAACTCGTCGAATAACGTACGGGCCATCCACTTGCTTTTAAGCTTGCCTTTCCCGCTTCATCATAGCTCGCATTCACCGTCGTCACTACCCAATGCGCTCGATGTGCTAATTCCATTGGCAAATGACAACCCTTCCCATACACCATCCGATAAGGGGTTGTGCCAATCGGAGTCTTGTAAGCCGTTCGATATGCCCACAACGCATCATCCAACTTACTCGACCAATCTTTCCTATCTGTTCTAACCGTCTTCATGAGAATTTCTTTGATTTGACGGTTAGACACTTCAACTTGTCCACTCGTTTGCGGATGGTAAGGTGTAGCAATCCGATGATTCACACTATATCTCTTTAATAATTTTCCAAAGTTGAAGTTCTTGAAATGCGAGCCACCATCACTTATGATAACTCTTGGAATGCCAAAACGAGAGAAAATGTTTGATTGAACGAATTTACAAACAACCGAGTGATCGTTTGTTCTTGTTGCAATCGCTTCAATCCACTTAGAGACATAATCCACCGCTACTAAAATGTATAAGAAACCATTAGAGTTTGGGAAAGGACCCATGAAGTCGATGCCCCAAACATCGAAAATTTCAACAACCAAGATTGGTTGTAGGAGCATTTCATCCCTCTTTGAGATACTTCCCATCCTTTGGCAATTTACACAATTCCGGGCAAACTCACAAGCATCCTTGAAAATAGTGGGCCAATAGAACCCACATGATAACACCCGATAGCCGGTCTTGTGTCCACTAAAGTGCCCTCCACACGCGGATGAATGGGCATGGGTAAGCACTTCTTTCACTTCCGTTTCGGGCACACATCTTCTAATCACTTGATCGGGTCCAATCTTGAAAAGATCCGGTTCATCCCAAATGTATTGCTTCACTTGGACCATAAATTGTTGTCTTCTTTTCTTGGTCCAATGATCCGGAATGACCCCCGTGGCTAGGTAATTACATAATGGGCGAACCATTGTGCATGAATAGTTGAAATCGACATCAATTGCTCATCGGGAAATCTTTCGTTTATCTCTCCAAAATCATCATCATTATCCACCGGAATTCGGGATAAATGATCCGCCACTACGTTTTCACTTCCCTTCTTGTCCCGAATTTCCAAATCAAACTCTTGTAACAGAAGGACCCAACGAATCAAGCGTGGCTTGGCATCTTTCTTCTCCATCAAGTAACGAACCGCACTATGATCCGAATATACCACCACTTTGCTCCCCCAAATATACGAACGAAACTTATCCAAAGCATACACCACCGCTAACAATTCTTTTTCGGTTGTGGTGTAATTGAGTTGCGCTTCGGATAAAGTCTTGCTCGCATAATAGATCACCACCGGTTTCTTGTCAACTCTTTGACCTAAAACCGCTCCAATTGTCGTGTCACTTGCATCACACATAATCTCAAATGGCTTTGACCAATCTGGCGGTTGCAAAATAGGAGCCTTGACCAAGTGTTCCTTCAAAACATTAAACGCTTGCAAACATTCATTAGTAAAATCAAATGGAACATCCTTCAATAACAAATTACATAAAGGTTTTGTAATGACACTAAAACCTTAATAAATCGTCTATAAAAACCAGCATGCCCCAAAAATGACCTTACTCCCTTAACATTTTTCGGTGGTGGCAATGATGAAATAACCCGAATTTTTGCCTTATCCACCTCCATACCTCTCTCCGAAATCACGTGACCCAACACAATTCCCTCTTGCACCATGAAATGGCTTTTCTCCCAACTTAGCACCAAATTTTTCTCAACACATCTTTTTAAAACTTTTTGTAATTCGTTGAGACAAGATTCAAAACTAGTGCCAAATATTGAAAAATCATCCATAAACACTTCAAGCGACTCTCCAACCATGTCCGAGAAGATGCTCATCATACATCGTTGGAAAGTAGCCGGTTCATTACACAAGCCGAATGGCATCCGCCTGAAAGCAAAAGTACCATATGGACAAGTGAAGGTGGTTTTGTGTTGGTCATCCGGGTGAATTGCAATTTGGTTATAACCCGAATACCCATCTAAGAAACAATAGTATTTTTGACCCGATAATTTTTCAATAATTTGGTCAATAAAAGGAAGTGGGAAATGATCCTTAGAAGTGGCGGCATTCAATTTGCGGTAGTCAATGCACACTCGCCACCCGGTTACGGGTCGAGTTGCTATTTGTTCACCATTTTCATCTTTGACTACTTGAATGCCGGACTTCTTAGGTACCACTTGAGTAGGACTTACCCAAGAGCTATCCGAAATTGGGTAAATAATTCCCGCATCTAACCATTTAATTACCTCCTTTTTAACTACCTCCCTTAAATTCGGATTCAACCTCCTTTGTGCTTCTCTTGTGGGCTTTGCATCTTCATTGGTAATAATCTTGTGCATCACAATTGATGGACTAATTCCTTTGAGATCGGCAATCGTCCACCCAATAGCCCCTTTGTTCTCTTTCAACACTTTCAACAAAGCTTGCACTTGAGCCATCTCCAAATTAGAGGCAATGATGACCGGTAATGTATCATCATCCCCTAGAAAAGCATACTTTAAGTGGCTTGGCAAGTCTTTAAGCTCCACCTTTGGTGGCACCTCCAATGATGGTTTGGTTCCCGAATCAATTCCCACCGGTAAGCTCTCAAATTGATGAGTCCATGGTGGTCTTCCTTCCTTCAATGCCATAGCATCTTGCTTCACCTCTTCAACCCTTATCGCACAAGCATGTACCTGTTCAGAAAAATCACACATACAAACGTCTATGCTATCCTCTTCATACTCATGAGGGTTGCATCCATCAATCAAATCTGCCATGAAACACTCATCAACACCAATAGCATTAGAAATGTTAGTAAAAACATTTAAACGCATTTTCCGGTTTCCAAAGGTAATATCAACCGTACCAAACCTACAATCAATCACCGCATGAGCGGTACTCAAAAATGGTCGACCCAAGATGACATTTTGTGGTTGTCTTGGGTCCGCAGTTGAATAGTCCAAAACTAAGAAATCAACCGGGTAATAGAACTCATCAATTTTAACAATGACATTTTTAACCATCCCTCGGGGTAACTTATGAGACAAATCGGCTAAAACAACCGTTGTCTCCACCCATGCCAATGGACCAAAATCATATTGGTCATATAAGCCCCCCGGTAAAATGCTCACCGGCTCCAAGATCTAGCAATGCCTTTGCCATTTTAAAATTACCAACTTGAATGTCTATCAAAGGCGTGCCCGGATCTTGAGCTTAGGTGGAAGCTCCCCATTCAAAACCGCACTCACTTGACCGGTAACATTTACCCGCTTAGGCACTTTTTTCTTTTCTTGCCTCTTTTGTGTGCACAATTCTTTTAAAAATTTTGCATAGGCGGGTATTTGCTTTATTGCATCAAGTAATGGAAGATTAATTTTAACTTGTTTAAACATATCCCACATTTCTTCTTTTTGGGGACCCCTTAATACAATAAAGTTTTTCTTACCCGGGTCAAGTAGAGCCGAAGGAAAAGGAATTTGATTCGGCTCACTTTCATTTTGCTCATTTTTCTTAATCACTCTTTTACTACTCTCACCCACTTCCGGTTTTTTAACATTTGAATCATTTTTTAAAACCGGTGAACTCTCTTCCTCATCACTCTCATTACCCGTTATGTCTTCAACTACCCCCTCGATTAAAACGGGAGAAGATGATGTTTTATATTCTTTTCCATTTCTCAAAACACTAACATGGTTAATAGGAATATTACGAGAAGAACTGTGAGAGGGATTTACCTTGGTGTCACTCGGAAGTTGCCCTTTATTCTTCTTGAGGTTCGCCACATCCGTTGCAAGTTGCCCCATTTGATTGGTCAATGATTGAATGGCTTTGTCTCGAATTTCATCTTTTTGAGCTCTAGCATCATCCAATTGATTCCTCTTTTGCATCTCCTGTTGCATGGACTTTAGCATCTCCATCACTTCATTACCTCCACTTGATGAAGATTGATTTGCCTCATTTCCTTGGTCATTTCCCGATGGTTGAAAAGGCTTTTGGTATCCTTGATTGTTTCCCCCTCTAAAATTTCCTTGAGAACTGTGATATTGTTGACGAGGAACAAAGTTACCTTGAGGCTTCCCTTGGAAATTGGGTTAGATTGATTGGCTGAATTCCCATAACTAAAATTCGGGTGATTCCTCAAACCCGGATGATAGGTATTTGAATTCATATTGTAATTTCTTCCACTAAACCCTTGACCTTGAATAGCATTCACTTCCTCCACTTGTTCAAAAGTTACCGTGCAAGAATCCACAGTATGCCCCAACTCGTTACAATTTGTACAAACATTGTAAACTTGATTTGTAGCTTGTACATTACCATCATCCACCGCATGAACTGGAGCTCGTGTAATGACCGGTCGTGCTCGTCTTGATGATTGAGCCTTCCTCTTTGATGTAACCGCCATTTGTTCCAAAAATGCCCAATCATCTTGCTCATAATTTGTACCAAATGTACCATTTGTGATAGACATCAGATCCCGGACATCTTCAGAATGAAGCCCCTCATGAAAAGCATTTAACAACTCCCATAACTCATTCCATGGTGAGGACAATTTTTGATCATCAAGTTAAACCGCTCGAAAGCCTCATGAAACATTTCACCTTGTTGTTGTTGGAAGCTTCTCAAGCTTCTCCTAGCATCATTAGTCTTTTGAGCTGTGAAAAACTCTTCCAAAAATCTTTGTTGCATCTCAGCCCATGTGTAAATTGAAGCGGATGGCAAAGTGTAGAACCACCTCTTTGCCTTATCTTCCAATGAAAACTGAAATAACACCAATTTAACATCATCCGCAGAAAATCCTTGACCACCAATTGTGTTGCAAATTGAGTCATAAGCTTCCAAATGAAAATAAGGTTCTTCCGTTGCTAACCCCTTGTACTTTGGCAAACTTTGAAGTGAATTTGTTCGGACTTCAAACGTTCTCCCTTGGTTGTTTTGAGGTATGACCACTGGTGAAGGATTATTTGTGATGATTGGACGGAAGTGTGCCTCAATACCCCTAGCAGCGTCCCAATTATGCCTTCGTGGGACACCCAACCTAACTCTTGGTCGCTGAGGGCCCATTGGTCTTTGAACTTGTGGTCCTGTAGGCACGAATTGCTGAAACAGTGGTTGAAAGATTGCCCCCCCATGTTGTGGATGAATCTGCCCTTGAAAGTGTGGCCCATGTGGCCTCACTTGGGGGTGTATTTGTTGTGGCACAATTTGCTGCTGCACAACTTGTGGTTGTGGTCTCCCATATCCTTGCATATCTTGTCCATGACTGTAAGCATAATTTCCATGATTAGCATTTCCTTCATACGTGAATCCTTCTTCCTCGTATCTCCCAAATTCATCACCATAACCACTATCAACACCTGCTCCTCCTGCTCCCGAGGTTTGTACAACCTGCGGTTGTTGTATTGTGCATCCGTTTGCACTTGAGAGGTTGGTGGAATGTGAAATATGGATGGGTTGGGTTGATATGGTTGTGGTGGTGGTACCGGTTTAGATGATGATGATGATTGACCGGTTGTTGGGAAGAAATATGAAAAGGGCGGAATGGGTGCTGAAGGGTCAAAACTAAAGGTATGTTCGGATTGGGTACTTGTAGGTAATGGGGTATGGGTTGGTTTAGTCTCAGGTGGTAATGTAGGATTGGGTAAAGGTTTGGATGGTGTTGTTTGACCAGTAGGAGGAGATGGTGAAGGCGGATCCATTGTGTTCCGTGGTGGAACGGAGATGTAGATGCTATTAGTGAACCACTGATTTTGTTTTGTCGATGTAACACCCGGTTTCTACGAGCAGCTCTTTCAATTTCTGGATCAAACACTAATGGTGATGATGAACGTGACTTCCTGGTATGCATACACCTGTAACACCTGCACACTACACACAACCAGCGTAACACCGAAAATAACAAAGCAATACCACTAAACAAACACACGTTGCGCACTACTCCCCGGCAACGGCGCCAAAATTTGACGTGCAGTCGCAGTACACGTAAAATTTAATCCAAATTACAACTCAAAGACAGTAGTAAAAAGGTATCGAACACAGGGAGTTTGTGGAATATGTGCTTATCTTATAGTTTTGTAGATTAACAATTGCCCTAAAATGTAAAAACTAATTATCAATAGTTGGATTGTCTTGGTTTAAAAACTAATAGTAACTAAGTAAATTGCAAATCAAAACGTACTTTTGTAACAGATTAAAGACAAGCAACCATCCTAGATTTCAGGTTTTAATCCACACATATGTTTATGCTTACTAGAAAGAACCACATAGACATGGTTCGTGATTGATTAGTTGTTTGTGATGAAGGAGAACTAAGTACTCGGATTGTAAAACGCGAGGTTGTTACTCGATGATCAATTGACAATTATCCAACCCTAATCCTTCCCATGATATCTCAATTGCCAATGGCACCAAGAACGTATGGTTTGGGTTAACATCAAACAACAATCAACAATTACCAACAAATATCAATCACCATAATAACTCAAACAAACATTCAAAGTTATTATTCTAGAAATTCAAGCACAAACATAGTGTTTCAAAAGCAAACCTTACATCTAGGATGACCACCACAAGTTTAGCCAAGCATGGCTCGATACATCATCATCACGCACCGATTAATGTTCATACAAATCAAAAACATGAATCAATTGTTTAGAAATATTTGGAACTCCAGCCAGACAGCTACAATCGCCCTTTTTCTCCCCCAAAAATCGTCAGATCTCCAGATGATCCCCAAAAGGCTTCCCTAAAACGATTTTAAATGAGCAGTTACACTTTGTTCGTCACCTCTACCGTAACTTACGGTGGCCACCGTAAGTTACGGTAGCCATGAAACTGCTACGGTGGGAGTGTACTGCTTTACGGTAGGAAAACTCAACAAAATAGGGCTACCGTAACTTACGGTAGCTACCATAAGTTACGGTAGACCCTGATTATTTTGTTTCTTCTCTTCTTCTTTTTCACACACGTCCATTCCATGTTCGATATCATTTTATTCAATTTTAGCTCCTTAACATACCTGAAACATAAGCATTTGTAGTTATCTAATTCAAGATAATTACACTATTTAATGCGAGATAATTCATGTTTTAGCATTATAAAGGGTTGTCCTATGGACCACCCGTCAGCTTCGCTAACTGGTTAAGCTCAAATCCAGGAAGAGTCTTCAAGTCGTGTGGGAACCTGAAATACTCAATCCCTTCCTCACGTTTAACTGCATAAACGTTGAGATCTTCAAAATGTGCCCACGTGATGATTTTGCCCGATACCTTGTGATGTTTCTTCAATTTATACAGCTTGGTGTAGACAGACAACTTCGAGCACTACGTTGGGCTCTTATTTCTTCAAAGCATGTAGCCCACTCAGCCTTTCTGATATTGACTTCTGCTTCTGAGGCTTAGGCCTTATCTTCAGTCTTGTTAGACTCTTGTTCCAGTTTATCCAGAGTCTCAAAGGTTTACTGACAAGATTGTCTCCCAGATTGGGAATGACATTACCCTCAATCTCAGTGTACTCTGGATAATGCTGGTCAGTGACATCTTCAATCTCGATCTCATCAACGTCGTTGAGCTTGTCGTCGCTTTCCACATGTTGAGCACCCCTGTGTTGATATCCCCAGCGTACTTCATCCTCAAAAAGCACCCTCTCACCGTCAGTGGGTGAAGTCTGGTGGGGTGGTCTGAGTCATCACCCAACCTAAGTACTCTCCTGATGTCCTCGGCAGTGACCTCAATATCCATCCCAAAAATCGAGCTCCTGATGTTGTACGGCTCATGAGAGCGGTCAACCGATGCTCCCTCCCAGAAGGCCTGCTGAATAGACCTGTAGGTAGGGCATGGTGTAGAAATCGCCTTGTGGATCCTGGATCGCTTGAGGAAAGCGATGATCCCTGCAAACTCGGCACCATTCCGAGTCGTGGAATCTAAGTGAGCACAGATGTTGTGCTTAGGGTTGATAGACCATCTATCAGCCATCAATCTGTAACACAAGACATATAGACATTAGATAATCATATGACACAAATCAGTTCTAATTAACTTGGTTGAATTCATTCTGGTTCATTCGTGTGATTGAACCATGCGACTGTGTTCAGTCGGTTGACTTGGCATGCGACTGGATTCAGTCGGGTGACTGAGTAGGCGAGTGAGTTCAATCGATTGACTAAGCCTGTGATTGGTTCAGTCGGCCGACTGAGCTTATTCGTATGATCCATTCGGCCGATTGAGCCATTCGACCAGCTCAACCGTGCGATTGGAGTTCATCCTGGCGTCCAGTCACATTACCCACTGTTCGGTCGATTGAGATTCGAATTTTAACAAATTCTTGAAATTAGACGTCGTGTAATGGTTCTTTAGACTCGCAATCACTTAACTAATAACCTAATAACTTTAATTTCAACATTTTACTTAGTTTATTTAGGTTATTAGTTCATTTAAGGTCTCGAGTCTTGTTTGGGCCAATTTCTTGATTTTTGAGTCTAATCGACAGAGGTTTTGGCATGGTCACGTTGCATGTTACCTTATATACACAAACGAACGTCAGAATATCAAAATAAGTAATCAATTTGGCTCAGAGGATATTTGGGCAGAGTAACGGTAGGCTGTGCGATTTTAGGGCGATTAGGGGGTGATGAGTTGAATGCGATCGACTGTGGCCCTATTTATACTGAATCTGATTTCAATCGGCAGACTGGACCCATTCGGTCGGTTCATTTGGGCTAATTGACCTCAGTCATGCGATTGGCTCAGTCGATCACATTCAGTTGGGCGACTGACTCATTCGCACAGCTCCATTCGGTGATTGGCTCATTCTGACAGCCATTCGGGTGAATGGTTCATACTCATGCTCCATTCGGCTGTTTAGTGCATGAGTATGGTCTATTTGTACGGTTGGTCCATACTCATGATCCATCGTGCGAATGGGTCATACTCATGATTTTGACTTTATGACCATTCCACAATTAATCCCCTTTTTAACTTTTGAATAAACGTTATGAGCATTTGATCATCTCAACCATGATCATTTTAACTTGAAAAACTTTGACCACCTCAGACGTGATCCTTTTAAACCGCTTTGTCACCTCAGACGTGACCCATTTACCTTTAAAAACATGTGGTCACCTCAGACTGACCCTTTTAGTGATTAAGATCCTTTCTTGAATTCCATGACATAGTCTGATAATAACAAAACTAAATTGACAAAATGTAAATACAAAAAGAAATAAGGAACTGAAATTCAAAACTAAGACATGTTTTTGTGATTTTGTGAGGGTTAAATCCTAAGATATAAATCTAAGAATTCATTTCATTCCTGAAAAGGCAGATTCATTCATTTTGACCATACATGGACCAATTCATTTTGACCATACATGGACCAATTCATTTGAATCATACGAGATATTCAAATCATTTTGGACATGTTATCAAAACCTTTTGATGCTCTTTCTTGTTTTTCATCTAGAGTCATTAGTAAATTTAGGAAATCATACTAGTACTATTAGATCCCCACATTGATTTGGATTTTCAAGATTGTAGCCATGATGATTGTCAGTATACTGGTCCTCTTAAATCCTACACAGACTTTTGACATAGATTTGTGATAGTTTAAGGTTTTATTAGTTCAACCAAACATTTGTGGATCCCACGCTTATGTTGTTAATCAACATTCCTCAGGAGATTTTTGAGCGGTCTACGGGTATTTTGACAAAAAGAAACTACTCTTAGAGCTTTCAAAGAGAAGCCAGTCTCAGGTCAGTGTCATCGCATAGCAGAGAGGCGGCAAACAACATGAGTTCTAGAATATTTAGGGTTTGCGATTTGTCTTTTTGAGGCCTTTGATTTGGGGCTTTTGTCTTTACCTCGAATTAACTATGTATTAAGCTTGGAAATGATTATCGAACATTTCTGTACGTTTAATTTGATTACTCATCAACATTTGTACGTTAACGGTTATATGTCGATCGAGATGCGTGTTCGGTTTGAAACCCTTCATACCGGCTTTAATGTTCAATTAAGTATCGGGTTCAAGTCCGAGGAGTCTTCCTGAGTCGATTAGCATATCGGTATTTAAAAACGAGCTGTTTTTATGGTTTTCGTGGTGGCTGGAGGCCGCCGGTGACAGGCCGGGATTTGGCCGGAAATCAGGGTGAAGGGGGAATGGTTTGGGTTTTATATTCAATTTACACAATTAGCCCTCCACCTTTGATTTCTTATCATTTTATGTATAAAATTTTATTTAAAGTTTATAAAATGACATTAAGACCCCCTAACTTTAATCTAACTTGTTAATATTCAAGTACTATTATTATTATTATTGTTGTTGTTGTTGTTGTGTTATTATTAGTATAACTTATTATTATTGTACTATTATAGTGTTAACATAATTAATATTATTTATATATTTTTTTTAACTTTCATACATTAAATTTAATGATAATTAAAAGAATAAACATAAATAACATATGGGTTTCCAAAATGACAATAATGACCCTTTTAAGAATAAACGAAGTTAATTTTTAGTTAACAAAAATACGAGATTTACACAGATTTTCTTTCTTCAGGCATGTAGTTGACCACTGGTGTAGTTTCTTCAGAGTTGGACAGCGCGAGCTCTACTAATATATCTCCCTCACTAGTAAATCGTCATCTATATCCTCCACACGCGATGTTGATTCTCCTGGTGAGACAAACCGAAAGCTCCAGTCCTGTCCTTTCATCATGAGCAGTCAAGGCTTTTAGATCCTTGCTTGATGAAGTAGAACTTCTAGTGGCTTTATCCTGATGATTAAAGGACGAGAAAGGTTCCCATTTCCAGTTTTCTTGGGCTTCACACACTCCCGTTTGAAGTGTCCCTTCTCACCACAGTTGAAACAGGTCACCTTTGACTTGTCGAAGCCAAAGGTTGTGTCCTTAGTTGCAACCAGTTCTGTCCGGTCTTCTTGACAAACTTCTTAGCTCGTCGACAACACTTCTAAGGCCCACATTATATCCATTCAACTCCATCTCGTCCACCTGCTCGTATCCTCATCAGCCAGATGCAATCCCTATCTTTCCCAACATTAGTCCATCATAGGAGTGACTACCGCAGCTAAGATCCATTGTTCTTTGATACCTCCACTGTCACATTACCGAATTTTCGGTCTTCAGTTTTGCTGCATTGGCTTCAGGTATAATATATTGGTACCAGACAACCTGGACGTTTTCAGACCCTGAATTGTAGATGCTTGAGCTGGACTTGTTGAGCTTGACACAAAGGCAGTTTGCAGTGGTGCTCCAGATGGTCTTGGCCTGAGGATCGCGTTGTAAAGCGCAGGATTCTGATCATATTGGACTTTTGGGCTCTATACTTCATCTGTAGCTCTTCCTCTCTCAGTTCAGAATGAAATCATTGATATCTAACTTCGTTAGCATACCATTCTGTTTGAGATTTGAGACAAAAGAAGCCCATTTCTTCAATAATCCATCAAAAGTTGGACACTTTATCTTCCATCGACGTCGTGTGCATCTCACTCATCAAGTGGTAGAATCTATCGATCACGTCATCTAGGCGTTCCTTACCCATTGAGAGAATTTGTCAATCTCCTTCTCAAAGCCTTAGCTTTCTAGCCTTGAGTGGTGCATTTCCATCATACCTCTTCTCCAACGCATCCCATAATTCTTTGCTTTTGTATACTCCGAGTATTGATGGAAAATATCCTTCGGAATAGACTATGTAAGCAAAGCATATACTTTCTTTTCAGCATTGTGTTTGACCTTTTGTACATCAGTCATGCCACTTAGTGTAAGTTTGACACCGTCAGCTCTTACTGCATGTTGTACCACGTCTCTATAGCCTCCCACAGATTGGTATCTACTCCATTTAAGTATATTTCAATATGTTGCTTTCATTGTGGGTACTCATCTACGTGATAAGATTTGGGGGTTTATTATGATTCCCCCACTTCATTCTCTAATAGTAGTAAATTCTGATACTGTGTCTCTTCTGTTGTTTATGCTGAATACTAGTCCTCCATTTTAATTAACTTTAATTTTAAACCAAACTATTCAACTTATGGATGAGTGTGCGATTGGGCTATTCGGGTGATTGAACTATGCGGATGGTCCAATCGTGGCACTGAAATAATGCAGATGACTTAGTCGCCGAAGAACTAATGCGTTTGAACAATCCGAATAGAGTTCTCAGTCGTACGAATGGGAGTACGAATGAGTTCAATCATGTGAATAGGAAATGCGTATGACCTCAGTCGTGGCGATTGAGTCAATCGGGCGACTGAACCTGCTGGATTTTGAAAATTCGTAGGTTTAACGTGTTTTGGCCGCAAAAACTCGAATTTTCACTAACCTTAATTGTCGTATGCCGGAAAACTAAACTTTATGACCAGGAGACGTCTAAGACACGTTTGACACCAAAAGATTACGTTTTTAGTGAAAAAAACATAATTTTTGTATAAAACCGATTGAATCACAAGTAATCAAGAGCCAAAGCTCTGATACACTTGTTAGGATCGTGTATTTGAACGAAATACTAACTGATTAACGTGTATACCGAATCAAATAATGCGAATCCTATTTGATTGGCGATCCAATCAGTGAGAACGCACGTAGAAACAATTATGTATTGAATCTAAACGTTAAGAACGATTAGGAATCGATCTCTACTGCGATCTATGAACTTGGAGTATGTTCTTAGAGGTCTCTGGACGGCTAGGGTACGTCTGGAGTCGAAGTGTATTCAATGCTTTGTTTTCCACGAATTAGGTGGTATTTATAGGTTAGGGTTGCTCATCGGGCGACTGAACCTAGCATGGTTAAGTCGTGCAATTGAGCCATGCGGTTGGTCCATTCGCACGACTGAGTGTTCAGTCAATCTCAAGTTACAATCATACGACTGATCCAGTCTTCTGGTTCAGTCGTGCGACTGAGTCATTCGCATGAAGTTTTCATGCGTATGGTCCATTAGCATGGGTCATTCGCATGATAACTTCATATTACTAAGTTTGAATGTATTAATTGTCATTACATTATTATATTAGTTCAAACAATCACAAACCTATATAATCAATTCAATATGCGTTAAAAACTCATTAATGAAATATTAAATATTATAACACAACCAAACATTTACATTTCATTAAGTACCCAATTGTTACATAAGTTTAAGACACTAAAGACATATTACATTAAGTTCAGAACTAGGGACACATGTATCTACATTGGCTTCGTAGTCGCCACCTCCGCTCTATGGATGGTCGCATCGGTCGCCGTTGGTCTCGGACCCTTCCGCTGGTTGCTGATCTTTGGCGATTTTTGTGGTGGCCTGATGCATCAGGTTTTGCGATTTGTCTTTATTGAGGCCTTTGATTTGGGGCTTTTGGCTTTAATGGTCATCGACCTCCCTTATGTGGGTGGTTGTCGGCTCAGCTTCCCTATTTGTTCGTCGCCGATTGTTGTGGCATGCCCATGCTCCCTCTCTACATCTCTCACCGCCGCAAGCCTTCACCGACGCTCACCATCGTGGTCTGGCGAGTTCTGGATGGTGGCATGGCTCGATTTGTTGCCGCCTCCGATGGACCCGTTGGGTCTTCGGGGTGGATGTCGAGCACTCGATGTTGCTAGTTTTGTCTGATTTCATTGTTGGATCTGCTTCATGCTTGTCATGATGATGTTCGTTTTATTTAATTTTTTAGTCAATGATGATCGGAGAGATACGATCTGAGGCCATATATGTCGACGATTATGGTCGATGACGATGATTGTACACACATCTGAGACCATTTAATGTTACAGTTTATGTATGATTTCATTGTTCTAGCGTTTAGGTTTGTTTTGGCGTATACACGTGTCGATGACGATGAACTTCCTCATCCGAGACCGGGTCGTGCTGATGTGACAAGAGTTGTGTTGGTCGCCTGATCGTGGCTGTGGCTGCTGTTCATGGCTAGCAGGTGCACCCGAACGCCTATCGCGCAACGCGCATATGGGTTACAACTAGTTAACTTAAAATTAAGTCAGTTGAAGAATGTTTTATAGAATTAATGCCGTTTATTAAAAAAACAAAAAATATTAACTCTTAATGTAGCTTATACAGGATCCTTTGAAAAACAATAAGATTAAAAAAAATATATGATATTTAAGTTTTTAGCGGTTGATGTGAATGGAGGAGAAGGTGGGAAGGCAACCATGTGTGGGGGAGGTAGAGTCTCGCCATCACATGCCCTTCCATTATTGTCATAAATAATTGTACTTATATAACAATAATTTAATTTGGTTTCTTTTTTAAAAGAAAATTGAAAATGGAAAATGTGTTAATTAATTGGATAGAATGAGGGTAATCTCTGTTTAGTCGGGACCGCACCCCAACTCTTTTAGAGAAAACTTATTGCCGAGAAAACCATATGTTTCAACTCCAAGCATTTTGCTTGGAGTGAGACTTAAACCCGTAACTTTCTCCGAAGCAGGAGGTTCAAGTTACATTTATTCTCTAAAGCATGATTGTGCATTTGTGGTTAGGAAAAAAAAAGAAGATAGAACGAGGGTAGACATATATAGGGATGAGTATAATGAATTTGAGTTGGTTTTAATGAAGAGAATTGATTGAGAGTATTAACTAATAATAGTCATATTTAAATATATAAAAGGTGTGAATTGAAGTTTGTAGTTTGTAGTGTTGGGAAGAGGTGAGAATGAAGGAATGAGTAATGCAATGACAAATGGAGCAGCGGCCGGCGGGAGTTTGAGAAGGAGTGATTGGAATTGAAGGGGGAGGTGGTCTTGTTTGTTAGTTTTTTTTTCTTTTTCTTGTTCTTATTATTTTTATTCTTATTATTATTAAAACAAACTAAGGGGTGATTGGGTTGTTGTGCAGTGCACGCAGTACTCTTATTATTCTTATCAATTATCATCGTGCCGGCCTCTAAGACAAGCAATAAGTTAACTCAAACTAAGGGCTGATGGGGTTGGCATAAATGCATGTACGTATGTATGCATATGTGCTTTGATTTGATCTGATTTCTCTCTCTCTCTCTCTCTCTCTCTCTCTCTCTCTCTCTCTCTCTCTCTCTCTCTCTCTCTCTCTCTCTCTCTCTCTCTCTCTCTCTCTCTCTCTCTCTCTCTCTCTCTCTCTCTCTCTCTCTCTCTCTCTCTCTCTCTCTCTAGCCCCGATTGATTTATAATTATCATCGAGGACCCGGCCAATAACTAATTATTAATCCAATGGCGCATAAGCTACTGCTCAACAACAAAACTCAAACTCAACCTCCTTCTTCTTCTTCTTCTAGAACTGCCACCGCCGTGTCCGTCCGCTCAAGAACACCCTCATCTGCTGCTTCTTCTTCTTCTTCTTCCAGCAGACGTTCCAATTCCATTTCCCCTTCTCACCCTCCGCACAACCACTCTGCAGGTATTTTAATTTTCTACCTGCATCTACATTAACGTACATTATTATTATATTATTATTATTATTGTTATTGTTATTGTTATTATTATTATTATTATTATTATTATTATTATTATTATTATTATATTATTATTATTATTATTGTTATTATTATTATTTGTAATCTCTTCACTTGTTTTAATTAAATGACGCTTCCCTCAGAATCTGCCAGAGTTAGAGTTGCTGTTAGGCTCAGACCTAAAAACACCCACGACCTTGTTGCAGATGCCGATTTTTCCGACTGCGTACACCTTCAACCAGAGGTACGTCTACCTATAACGTCTCACACCACCTAATATAATTACATACCATTTGTTTTGTTTCGTTTTGTTTAACATAACATACATGTGATGTTCCACCTCAGCTTAACAAGTTGAAGCTCCACAAAAACAACTGGACTTGTGAGTCTTACAGATTTGATCAAGTCTTCCCACAATCCGCTTCTCAAAAGCGAGTCTACGACGCCGTAGCAAGACCTGTAGTTGAGGCCGGTATCATTTCGATCTCATTACTTAACTAAATGAAACTGGCTAATTACTAGCTTATATATGATCATTAATTCTGATGGATGGAGAAACTCTCGTGCAGGGCGTGGTGAACGGGTATAATGGAACAATCATGGCTTACGGTCAAACAGGAACCGGCAAAACTTACACGCTTGGGAAGTTGGGCAACGATGATGCATCCGACAGAGGAATTATGGTCAGGGCTTTGGAGGACATCATTTCTGCCGCCTCTCTACCCTCTGATACCATTCAAATCTCCTATCTCCAGGTACATATGCATATGCATATGCATATGCATATGCATATGCATATACATATACATATACATATACATATACATATACATATATATAATTCCATGCATTATTTAAAGATCTCATTCATTCTTCATATTACAGATTTACATGGAGTCTCTTCAAGATCTACTTGCACCAGAAAAAGTCAACATTCCAATTCTTGACGATCCAAACAACGGCCAAGTCTCTGTACCTGCTGCAGCAGTAGTCAATATTCAGAATATTGACCAGTTTTTGCATCTTCTGCAAATTGGAGAAGCAAATCGACATGCAGCAAACACAAAAATGAACACCGAATCTTCTCGTAGCCATGCAATTCTTATGGTACGCAACCCCCCCCCCCCCCCCTCTCTTAATCTATATATGGGAATGGGATCCACTAACAAATTAACATATCATAATCATCTTGCCTTGTCCTTGTTCATATTCAAAAGGTATCTTTTACAAGATCTGTTAATGATAAACAAGTAAACGACTCTTCTTTTCAAGGGAAAGATGATAGAAATGTCTTATCCGGTGGCAATGTGATTCCAATTCCAACTGTTCGAAAAAGCAAACTACTTATAGTTGATCTCGCAGGTTCCGAGCGCCTAGACAAATCTGGTATGTGCAGGCCGGATATCTACCTATCTATCTATCTATCTATTAGAGTATTAACATTAAACAACAAGTAATCAAATGAATATTTTACTGTTTAAGTAGTGTGTATAAATACAACACCTACATTTCCTTACCATGCATAAGCATGTTAGCCCCTTGGATTTTGTACACGCACTGCAGGATGTGAAGGTCACTTGGTTGAAGAGACAAAATTCATCAATCTCTCTCTTACTTCCCTTGGAAAGTGTATAATGCATTGGCTGAAAATAGCCCTCATATACCCACCAGAGATTCTAAGCTAACAAGGTTGCTCCGTGACTCGTTTGGAGGTAACTAGGTCATATTCTGCTTTTAATTACTCAAATATATGAAATCGTAAAAATAGCAGTCATCTTAACATCTAATTGAGATCCAAACTTAGCCAAGAGTAGTGAATACGTTAATTAAAAATGGTTTTAAGTGTATACGCTTTTTTCAATTCCTTGTGTATTCACTTCTTTCAACTTAATTTACTAAACTGTGCAGGCTCTGCAAGGACCTCTCTGATAGTAACAATTGGCCCATCTTCTCGACATTATACAGAAACTTCAAGCGCCATAATGTTTGGACAACGAGTAAGTTATATTTCCAAGTGGGATTATATTTGCTTATGAATTGGTTAATTTTGGATATGTTCCATCTCAAACGGGTCAAATTAATATAGAAATAGGTATTAAAGGAACATGTCAAATGAATAGAACTGGTCAAACATGTTGAAAGTTAACCAAAGTTATTTTTATTACATACAACCTCCTAAAGGGTTTTGTTCAAAGATTCAGATTATTATTCTGAAACATATAGTTAACACACTAGTTATTTATAAACAGTGAAAAAGATGTGTTTACAATCATGGTCACTTGTTTTAGCCTAACACTTGTTGGCCCATCACCCTACCCTCCTGACTCACATCTTACCACCTCTACCTATATGCTTCTCACTTCATGTTCTCCAAATACATACACACAAGTTGAAGTATTTAAATTTTGAAATTGTCATTATTGTTATTCCTAATACATGCTTCTTGAGCAGGCCATGAAAGTTGTAAATTATGTAAAACTGAAAGAAGAATTTGACTATGAGAGCTTGTGTCGCCAGCTTGAGAATCAAGTTGATATACTCACCAAGGAGGTAGATAGGCAACAGAAATCTAAAGCAGATAGCATATTAAGATGGAGAATAATCTCAGAGAATGTCAAAATAGCTTTGAGGAAACAAAAAGCTCTTTAATTGCTAGGTGTGAGGTACATTTTCTAATTAAATTTTTTTTTGTTTATCACTTTATCCTTATTAATATTATTCCACCAATCTCCTTCTAAGAGTTAATGTTGACATTCTTTGAGCTTTATGTCTGTTTCACACTTTGACTCAGTTGCTAGAGAGGGATAAATCTCAACTGGAATTAAAACTGAAAGATATTATTAAGGAGTTGAATTCCCAGAAAGATCGTAATGATCTTGTTTGCAAAGAGGTTGAACGTCTAGAAAGAAGCTCAAAGTACTGTGAGGTAATTAAAATATGGGCTGCAATTTTGACTTCCCTTCTATTAGAAATATTAAGTTTGACCTTGACTTGCAGTTGCTAGAAAAGGAAAAGTCCCAATTGGAATCAGAAATGAAAGATGTGTTGAAGGAATTAGATTTTCAGAAGAATCAGAACAATTTGATGCATGATGAGATTGCACGCCTCGAACTCGGCCTAGAACATAACAAGGTGCTTGGAATAACAATTTATTATGTCTAAATAAATTTGAAAAAAATATATAAAAATACTTATACTATTCTCTTGGATGCTAGTAGCAATACGAGGTTGAAACATCGACGTACAAAAAAGTACTTGCAGACACGACACAGATGTATGAGAAGAAAATAGCCGAGTTAATGTCACATTTAGAAGATGAACGAGAACACTCTAACAGTGTAGAAAAACATTTAAATTCAATGGAAATTCTACTGAGTGAACATCAAAAGTCGATGGAGGTTTATAATTCGTTTCATTTATTGTAAAAAATATTATTCAGTGTGTTTTTATCATAAATAACCCTTTGTTTCTATCTTTAAATAGCAATATCAAACTGAAAGTGCTACGTACCAGAAGGCACTTGCAGAAACCACACAGATGTATGAGCGAAAAAACAATGAGTTGGTAATACAACTGGAGGATGAGCATGCCAGGTGTGTTGGTTTAGAAGAACAAGTGATGTACTAAAAAAGGCTTCCACCGATCATCAAATGTCAATGCAAGTAAGTTGCGGGTGCGCATGACTAACAAATAACTACGTACCTTCACATTTCTTTAAAAAAAAAACTCATGTCAATGCCATCTGCTTGCAGATTGAAGGGGAAAAAGAGATCGATAATCTTAAAATGAAACTACTAGATACAGCTCAGCTACATGAAACAACTCTACATGAACTTCAGTTAGTGAAAACAGAACATAATAAATTGTCATCGGAGAAGGTAACTGAAATGTGAAAGGTTAATGCCCTTGTCTAGAGGTGACAATTTGACCCGTTCGTTTGATTTTGTTGTTCATCTCAAATGGATCAAATAATTGTTTTTTAGCTAAACAGCTTGAGAGTCCCGCACACTATTTTTAGTGTATGCGAGTAAGCAACATCCTAAATTTTTTTCTCAAAGATTTTGATTATTATTATAATCATAATTAACAAATTATATAAATATTGAAAACATGGTTAGCTGAAGAAGTTAAAAATATCCACCAACCTAGCCCGGCCTGTTTCACAACCTTTACGAAAGGATTACTTGTTTTGGTCCATTACCTGACCAGACCATCTTGCAACCTCTACCAATGTTAACATAGTTTACTCATGACGTCCATTTTTATTTAAATAATAATGTTGTCAAAGTTTAAATGATGAATGTAATGCAGGCTAGATTAGGTGATGAACTTCAAGCTGTAAGAGAAGCCCTTTCACTTGAAGAAAAACGTAGGAAGGCTGTTGAAAAAGAGTTAAGTAGCATAAAAAACCCTGTACCCGAAAGTGAGGATTATTTTGAGGTATTGGATGCAATGCAATTTCCATAGGCATTTATTTTATATGTCAAATCTTTTGGAAATTTCATGTTGCAACTTTTTTATAGGATAAGAGACCATCCATGAAAGAAAACATTGCAAGAGAATCAAAAACTAATGCCCCGTTGGGACTGCATAATTCAAATAAATCAAGGGAGTCCAACTCTTATCAAAGAACCACTATAGCAAAAATATGCGAAGAAGGCACGTTTGGTCATATTTATTGAGCTTGTCTTTTGAAATTGTACCAACTAATCCTAATATCTCTCAAGATTTAGGACAAAAGAATTTTGTTAACTGTATAATTCTCTTGATTAAAACTTAAATCTGTTACTTTCTACAGTTGGCCTACAAAAGATTTTGACACTATTGCAATCAACTGATTTAGATGTCCAAACACATGCTGTAAAAGTGGTGGCAAACCTTGCTGCTGAAGGTATGTTTATACTTGTACCAATCACAAATTTGTAATTTCTAGAAAAGATTAATGTGTTGGGTTAATCGTTTTATCACACGGGTTCAAGTGATGCTGAACGAGTCAAGATGGAATAAAGAGTTAATATTTAATGTTTTAGTTAATAGTTTATTAGTTAAAATTGGTATTTAGTTGAAGTGTACGTTGGAGGAAGTGTATTTTTGGAAGAGTGGGTCATTAAGTTTACCGGTTCTTTAGAAATTTTATATTTTTTATTGGTTGTGCAATTCTTCACGTTTTCACTATAAAAACTATAATTAGCCTTAGTTATTCAATGAGTATGACCTGTTTTTCAAAGTCTTTTTCCTCACTACACATACTGATCATATTATGTGAGTGAGTGTTGTATGTGTTGTGTGAGGCTTGAACCAACATAATGTATAACCTTTCATAATGTTTATAAAAGCATTAGAAGGCAACCACATAAGATTTTCTGTAAGCATATTACTGCCATATTATTGCTCTGTCAAAAGAACTAATAATTAGGTGTTATATATGATGTTTTATTTATGTAATCCTTACGTATATGATTTTACAGATATCAATCAAGAAAAAATTGTACGAGAAGGAGGTCTAGATGCACTTCTCATCCTATGAGGACTTCTCAAAATACAACACTACTTAGGGTTGCTTCCGGAGCCATTGCAAATCTTGCAATGAATGGTATTCATAAATCTATAATCCAAATCCATTTATGCTTCTGCTTTATTTAATAAAAAAGTAACTAATAGTGACACGCGTTATCATCATTCTCCTCACAAAATTTTATCGCATTTTTTATGCTTATTAAATAATTACGTTACTTACTAATAATATTATTTAATTGTTTTTAGATTAAAAATAGTTTTTTAATAAACTAAAAAAAGAGCATGTTATTTCTAGAGAAACAATTGTTTTAACATAATAATTTTCTCAAAACATCAAACTTCTTTAAAACGAAATATGTTAAAATTGGTGTTTATAAAAAAGTATAACTTTTATAAACTAAAAACAATTAAAATTGGATGTTATAATATGAAAAATTCTAAAATATAATTTTTAAAGGTTTATTTTGAAACAACATGTTTATTTAAAAAAATTAAACTGTTGATATCATTATTTTATTACTTATAGTCATTTCTCATATATATTTCAACTAGGTTAGAATCCATGTATTACATGAGTGGAATAAATAAAACATATTAAAATCATTAGTTTTATGAATATTTTATTTTTTAGATATTATTATCCTTGGTGAAATAAAAATCTATCAATCTATCAATACTAATAAAAAAGTTTGTGTGTGTCACTTGTCACAATTTTAGAGCTACTAAGTTCTATTTTCCTGTTTTTTTCTCTTAATAAATATTATATTAACTACAAATGATATTATTTAATTCTTTTCATATTACATATATAAACTTTTTAAAAAAAGATCTTTCTGCAAATGCAATTCATAAAGAAATTTTTTTATAAATTAAGAATTTTTTTCTAAAATGATTTAAACTTTTAAAAAACACAATATATTTTAAAATCTGTGGTTTTAAAAATAAATTCTTATGAAACAAGTAATTAAATTTCAAATTTATAATAATAAATTATTAAAAATAGCACTTTTATAAAAATGGTTTGTTATGAAATGAATTGTTAAAAAAATAAATTAAAAAAGTTGAAAATATGATATCGTTATTTTGTCACATATATTTTAGTTAAAAAGGTAAGTCAAATTAACTGTTTTTATAAATTTTTTATTTATTATAAGAGAGAGGCGGGAAAATGATTTTTTTGATATGCTAGAATGATAACACGTGTCGTTTGATATACTAGAATGATAACATGTGTCTTAAGAAAACCTTATTTTAGGTTTTAAATTTAGTTTTTAGATATAGATGAGATGAGATGTGAAAATACACAATTATGAAATGTGCATCCCATATTCTCATATGTATACACTTATTGACAACAAAAGTAAACAATTTGAATTGATTGAATCTAATAACTGTTAAAACCATACTAATCGGATCAATTAATAACGTATCAGAGTAATATTATATATTACTTTGATAATTTGATAAATATTTTATAATTGGATTGATTAATTATACAGTAAGAAATTGAAATTGGTGAATAAAAAATTAATAAAATAAAAATCCACTAAATTAAAAGAGTTTATTTTAGAAAGCAATACAGGTGCAAATGAAAATTTATAGATTCTTAAGACATAATATAAAATGTTAAATGGAATTTAAGAAACAATACCGTAAAGTTGAATTAATATATGATTAGGTCATAGGTGGAATTTTTATGACATAATATAAAATGTTAAATGGAAGCCATAAATTGTAATTTAAATTAGTATGTGAATATGGTAATATATTTTAATAAAATATCTATTAGTATGGTAAGCATTTAATATATTCAAAAACTAAAAATAAAGATGGTATAAAAATGTGTCACGTGTCAAATTGGTGGTTTAAAAGAATGACATGTGGTTTTAAAAATCTTATTTTATTAGAGTTTATAAATCATATTATATCTTAATATATCTTCTTATAATTAATAAATTTGTATTTTTTTATATTTTATTTATTCAATGTGTGTAATACATAGGTTTACAAAAACTAGTCTATATCTGTGATCTATAACATATCTATAACATATTATAAAATAAGGTTTTCTTAAGACACGTGTCATCATTTTAGCATATCAAATGACACGTGTCATCATTCTAGCATATCAAATGACACGTGTCATCAAACAAAAAAATTATTTTCCTGTCTCTCTCTCATAATAAATACAAAAATTATAAAAACAATTAGTTTTACTTTTCTTTTTAACTAAAATATGTTAAAACAAATATATTTATATTTGTGTTTGTTGTCTCTCTCATATTAAATGATAATTATTGTAAATAAGTAAACTAAATTATTAAATATCTAAAATATAAATATAGTTATTTTAATAATTTATTAATACATATTAAATATAAAACGATAATTTCTAATTTATTATGTGTTATAACATTTAAATATTCATTATATATTTATTTCAACAATGGATAATAACATCTAGAATATAGAATATTTATAAAACTAATAATTTTAATATGTTTTATTTATTTCACCTATGTAATAAATGGACTCTAACCTATATTATATAATAAAAGACTAACATTATGCCAAATGACACGTTTCTAGACTAATCTTATGCCATGCGACATTTTCTCATTCAACAATAAATAAAATTCTTGCTCAAGAAATTCAATTCATTTTGTTTTCATTTTTTAAAATATACATTTGTTTTCAAATATAACGCCATACAACATTACAGGGATATTAAGTCAAACAATTTTCTACAAAATTAAAAGAAAACACATCCCTCCTACTTTTTCTCCTATTTAGTTATTCGGTGAAAATGTAAATCAAAGATTCTAACCCTCAAAACAAATTAACATACATTCTTTTAAAATTAATAATTATGTACTCCATTATATCTATAAGACACAAATTACGGGATTTTATAATATTCCTTAATATACGGAGCTACATACTTTTATTCATAAAAGTATTTATATGGATTTTTAAATTAGATCTTTTTCTGTTATTCAATACATGTGAGACACAAGTTATTAGGCTAGTTTCCTTACATATGTGTAATTGAATGCCATTTTTCTGTATTTATGTTTTTTACAATATTTTTTATTTTTATTTTGGATTTCATTTTACTATCTTTGTATATTGATGATGTGAGAGGGGTCATTATGTTCCAATCGATGAATGACAAGCAACTACTGTTTGCTTTCGTTTCCAAACCGTGTAAAGTCGCTTGACATGTATAAATTTGCAAAGATATGAAATTAAATTCATATTGTTTTATTTATTTAGTTTATAATTGAAATCTTTTTGTGGTAGAACCGAATCAAGCCTTGATTATGGGTAAAGGAGGTGCTGCTTTACTCGCACACACAGCTTCAAAAACAGATGATCCCCAAACTCTCAGAATGGTAGCTGGAGCCATTGCAAATTTATGTGGAAATGGTAATCCTTAAGTTGGACGGGTCTGCTAACATTTAATTAGTATGGGATAAAACTTGGTTTGGTCAGGTTTTATCCTTTTTTCCTAGATAAGTACTGCGATATTAGAGAAATAATATTATTACAATATAATTAAGCTGAATCATTGAATAAAACAATTCTGGTGGAGGTTTTCAATGATTGAATAGGCTTTGGCCAACATGTTTAACCCATTTGACTTGTTTCCCTTGTCTCTTTTGGAGATATATTACATTTTGAGATATATTACATTTTGAGATATTACATTTTGAGATATATTACATTACATTTGAAACTAACAATTTTACAAGTGGAGGTTCTCAAAGTGACACCTCTACTTATTACTAACACTAACTAGCTAGTATTTCTTAATATTTACAACATCAGAGAAGTTACATCTGCTGCTCATTGAACAAGGAGGCATTAGAGCGCTCTTGGGGATGGTTAGATCTGGTAATAATGATGTTATCGCTCAGGTTGCCAGGGGAATTGCAAATTTCGCTAAATGTGAATCTCGAGCAATAACTCAAGGTATTCTGTAACTTTCATTTTTTATTTTTTATTGTCTTTTCATCAACAATTAGCATACACTAAACACATTCTTGGTTGGTTTTAAATTGTGTAGGACACAAGAAAGGTCGTTCTCTTCTAATAGATAGTGTCCTTTCATGGCTGCTTGCAAACTCAAATACTGCCTCGCTATCAACACGGCGTCACATTGAGCTTGCTCTTTGTCATTTAGCACAAAATGGTACACACTTTTTCAAAAAAAATTATTTATGATATTCTGATAGTAAGGCTATACACAAGATCCATGACATGTATTTCTCTTATTTATTAGATTACATAAATAAGACCCTTAAAAAATGAATGTCAGATAAAAACTAAAGCAAGTATGTAGAGGCTATGTACATAATCTGATGTGGTCCAACTTTGCTACTAATTTTCAGAGGACAATACTAAGGACTTCATGACTAGTGGGGGAGTTCAACAACTCTCAAAAATCTCGATTGAATCCAGCAGAGAAGATATTCGTGACTTGGCGAAGAAGATACTGAGATTGAATCGCTCGTTTAAAGCAGTGTTGTAACAATAATAACAGAGTGATCCATAGTGATATTGTTAACTCTATCATCTAAAATCTGTATGTAGATGTATAGATCAAATCCCTAGAAAATATAACATTACCTATCCTTCTAGTATTGCAACATTTTGAGTCAAATTTAGGGTAGAAAATTTGTTAGTTTGACCCAAGTAAAATACGAACAACTTAACGTAGAAGTTGGAAAAAAAGCATTGATGGTTTTATTTTTTTTGAAGTCACTTGCGGACATATCTCTCTTGTAGAAAACAAAAATGTAAATGAGGACGAAATCATCTTACCATCATACTTTATGGCAAAATCTAATGTTTTAACCGTAAGAGTATATGGGGTCAAGGATACACGAGTATAATGGAATTCCTGTACAATGAGTAAAGCCAATATAATGACAATAACTATAAATGGTATGATGGTGTTATACATGAGGAAATGTGTAACACACATGCAGCAACATGTTCTCTAATAAAGTGTAAATTTAATTCTACATGTATAGTACTTTGGCGTTGTGCTCATTAGAAGAACAAAATACACAACATTAACATTGCCACATATGTCAATTACAGAACAAGATAGAGGTTAATCTAGTTCAAGTAAGAAATAGTGAAGTGATGTCTCAACAACAACTTTTAAAACACCCCTCGTATTTTGCTTCAATATTAAAACGTTATATAACATATTACCACTTGAAAGACCGAGAGACCAAATCATGTCCAAGGAACACAAAACTAGGAGGTAGATCAACGTGTCCAAGTATACTTGCCATCATTGTGAGGAACCATATGACAACCCTAAAACCAAGTTAGGTAGTTTAATACTTCCTATAAATTACTAGTAAATGTTTGTTTTATATAGAATATGATTAAGATAATTTCCTTTGATTATATGAATCCTTAAGTGTGCATTTGTGCATTTGTGCATTTGTGCATGCATGGATGTTTACGTCTGTATATATATAAGTTGTATGATTAACTTCTTAGCATGATATGAGTAGTAAACTTTATATCAAATGCTTTAACTATATGTAATATAGTAAAAACTTAAACTAACTCAAAACTTAACTAAACAAGATTACATCAAGAAACTTTGTATCAAAACAAAAACTACTCAAACCTTAAGCATTCAAACATAACTTTAATCCAACTCACGGTTCCTTAAGGACACTAACAACCTGGTTAAATCAACTAATCCTAGCTTAATGACTAAGTGAACCATTAAGCACCAAACTGCCACCTAGCCACTTCTTGCCACTAACATTTCCCTATACCCGCCACCTAGCATATATGCCACTAAACACCCATAGAACTTGCCACCACACTCACCTAATGACTCACTAATACAAGCAACAAACCCACCTCATCACCCTATATCCTAGACTTAATGATGACCTCTTCACTACTTTGCAACCCTCGGCCACAATGGAGACACAACCGCAATCCACCACAACCGCAACCATCATCTCTTGGCTCTCTCCCTCCCACTCGGTTCTCAACACGCACCACCATCATTCTCTTGCTTTCGGCCCTCACATCACACAACCAACATTACGATCTTTTGATCACCAACCGATTCTCATCCTCAAAAAAATCATAACACTAAGTTGTCTTCAACTAGTTTATGACCAATCTTCCAAGCTCAAGAACCATCTCATCGATCAGGTTATCAGGATCTAGCTAGCAACTCTTTTACATCTTCAACTCCAAACAAGGTTTGATCCTCAAACTTATAGCTACCAAGTTTAAGAAATGTATATGTGTTAAACTAACACATATAACCAACCTTTAAGTTAAATCATCAGGTTATTAACAAAACGTCATGAACACATGATTTTTATCAAAAAAATCAGTAAGAGAAAGGATCCAAAAGTAAGAATATTTGAAAGTTTTATAAACCAAGGATTTAAAGAAAAATATTACAAATAAAAAGGTTGAAAACATGAATATTCTTGATAAATTTGATTAAATACCGCTGTGATTGTTAAAATAAAATTAGGACTTGTTAAGAAATACTAGAAATAATAATCTGTAAATTTTAATGTAATAATAATAGGCAGATTATTTTATATAATTTATTCAAGGAAAAAAAGAAAACTTTCATACAATATCTCCATACATGGTAAAAAATCTAAAAAAATTATATGGACCTTATATTTTATAGGAATTATTGAATCAATTTCATGATTTAATTCATTGGTATGACCGAGTTTTACGATTTAAAATATTCTGTAATTAGAAAATAGAAAGAAATAGCAAAACAATGAGTTAAATGATGACAAATTTACATGAATTATCATACTCTAAATGGAACAATATTATGGATTTCAAAATTTTTAGTTATGATTTGCTATTTTTTCGATTTATATGAAATTTGTGAAAATTCTATAAATTAACCTTATATGAATTATTGATTTGAAATTTACGAGATAAATTAGGATTTTTAGTGTTTCTGATACTAAATTTTAATGATTTTAGGAAAATACTAGCTATTAATTTGGAGTTTTATCTTAATTAATGAGTTAAAGTGCTAAAAATTTTAAAGAAATTTGATTCATTCTAACAAATAACTATTTTATAGGAATAATTTAACATTTGACTGGAAATAAGATGAGATTCATAGCCCCAGTTTTACATTTATGAGTTTTGGGGTAAAAAGCATAATATTTTGCGATTGATGTTAATATAAATAAAGCTTTATGAGATATACTGTCATTATGTTGTAGAGATAATGAAGAGGCTGATGCAACCTAAACATCTTAAGTCTATCCTGCATGCTGCACAAGTACATTGAAGAAGAATGCTTAGGAAGTTCACACATGAAACAGAAACTCTAAGTGTGAAATCTTCTGAAGCCAAGACCAATATCTTCCGAAGCCAAATATGAAGTCTTCCAAAGCCTCAGAGACAAAGTCTTCCGAAGCTTCAACTTATGAAGACAGATTCTTTCGAAGACTTTTAGTAACATGCTTTATCTGATGTACTGTTCCATAAAGCTGGACACCTTTTCGTTGTATCTCTGCAAGTCACCAACTTACATGAGTTGGTGAAAAGGTCCATACTTTTGGTAACTGTACATTGAGGTCTTGAGTCTGTAACTTTCTACTTTATGTACTTTATCCTTTTTGTAATAGATAAGGATGTGAGCTATGGCATGTCATAGTCAAAAGGCAATTTGCCTTTTGACTCTACAATTGATTTTGTTTTGTGTCTAGTCAATTGTATCCAGCTGGCTTTAAAGTATAGCCGACTGTAGGATGTAGGATGTAGTATAAGTATCTCATGTTCTTGTATCTTTCTATTATACTTTGTAACACTTGTAATAGAACATAGAGAAAACAAAATACTGCATTCTTGAAAA
Organism: Flaveria trinervia; assembly: GCA_025506515.1. Classification (NCBI taxonomy): domain Eukaryota; kingdom Viridiplantae; phylum Streptophyta; class Magnoliopsida; order Asterales; family Asteraceae; genus Flaveria; species Flaveria trinervia. Next base: position 180,411 of record JACCIX010000022.1, read on the forward strand.
CCATACACCTATGATCTTTGTGTTCTGTCTCTTACATTACTTGTGTTCTTAGTGTCTTTCTTTAGTTAATCCAGTTTATTGTTTGATTAAGTTTAGTTAATCTCCTCTTTGTGTTGTTGTGTTGTAACTAACCCCCTTCAACGATCCTGCATGCCATAAACTACAACCATTAATTTGATGTGGAACCGTCTGCTAACATAGGTAGCACTACTTAGAAAATTATTTCCTGCATCAACAAGATGAGTGTTATAATGCTAAATTATCTAATTTTGTGATTTGTATTTGTGACAGTTATAAATCACCCGGCTTATAAGTAGGTTTTGTTATAATCTTATTCATGTTGCATCAATATATTTCGTTTGGTCATTAAACCTATGTTCTCACCAACAGTATCTTGATCGTTTTGAGTATGCTTTTTCAGGTAACCAAAAATGACTAATAGTGTTATGTTTTCCTTTGATGTATACAATGGATGGGGTGAAGTAATAGAAAAGACATGTGTCAAATTAACTGTGAATATGTTTGATCT
>JACCIX010001255.1:0-95000 GCA_025506515.1 Flaveria trinervia
TAACAAACTCTTATAAGAACTGGAACTCAAGTGTCCCGAGGAATAGAATGGAAGATTTTTACTAACTATGACTGTTATCTCAAGGAAAGATTTGCCAGGCTTCACATGCACTGCAAATTGCAATTACGTGTGCACCCGTAATGGTAAACGAGAATAATTACGTGTGCCACCACATCCATGATATACCGAGAACAATGCTTAAACCGGTCATGTGACATCCAATTACTCCGTCAAGGCATAATGCTAGAATGTTGAAATTGCTAATGCTTTATAACACATGTGAAGGGAGTATCATTACTTTGATGTAACTCTTGAAAGACCATGTATGTCCCAAACAAACAGTTAGTTGCATTATTTCTGAAATGAGAAAAGAAGCAACATCTCATTGTGAATACGACTAGTGTCACAATATGAATCCCCGTGTAGACTCCGGTTAGAATAGAGCTCACATAAGGCTAAAGGTTATAGATGTTTGCTCATTAATAACAAAATCTTATAAGAATTGGAACTCAAGTGTCCCGAGGAATAGAATGAAAGATTTTTACTAACTATGACTGTTATCTCAAGGAAAGATTTGCCAGGCTTCACATGCACTGCAAATTGCAATTACGTGTGCACCCGTAATGGTAATTTGCTTTGCATGGTCACCCTAGCTCATCATATTCGAGTTAACATATCTTATCAAGTGCAGAGTATTATCCATGATTGAGTATTAACGATATGGTTACTAACCAAAAGTTAATTAATCAAAGTTGTACGAAGGAGTTGATTGAGAAAAAATCACTTGATCAAAGAATAATCGAAGGAATACGTATAGAATAATCTAAAATCTGATGATGTAGCCATATTGTCAGAGTACATCGCGTTTGTTGTCTACTGGTGTCGTATTAACTAGTGTGTTTGTCCTCCAAGATTCAACCAACAAGTTTTGAACAAGGGCACCTATAGTAATGTGACATCGAAGGACGTATGGAATAAGGATTGGCTTAACAAACTAAGCCATGAGAAGAATTTATACAGTAGCACTTATCAATTCAATTTAAATATAAATCAAATACACAGATGGAGGATGTGTTTAGCTAAGGCATTCTCAAGGTATAAATAGATTATACAATGCCTAAAATTTTCCCAATATGTATATCAAAGATAGCTCGTAAGGCAAGATATGTAACCATAGCCACACTACACATAGAACGTTCAACGTTCACATGTATATTCTTGCACACATAATCCTATTATGCATACTACATGTGGGTACTTAGGTTATAGTCTAGGTCGAAAATCCACCTAATTCTCTATAACCAATGCTCTGATACCAATCTATCACACCCCCGCTTATAGCGGAAACAGGAGGATGTAACGGACGGGATCGTCATAACATATTGTTAATTAATAAAGATGCATTAAATGATAAGATCAATGTGTCATGACGTCACCGGACACAAATGGAGACTTGTGTCATGGTTAGTCAGTTCCATGACAACATAGTCATACAAAACAAATAAGTGTAAGTCCCACAACCCGGAACAAGTAATTAAATATGAATAACAAGTAAATGTCAAATGCAATTGTCGAAGACATCCAAAGTTTAAATGATGTAAGTCTAAGGTCATCGATAAGGCATCATCCCTAGGAATCCTCAATGATTGTTACCTGTAAAGATATGCTCAAAATGGTCAACATAATGTTGGTGAGTTCGCAGGTTTAAATGATAACAAAACTTGACGCTGTATAATAGTGTAGTAGGACATGAGTGCATACAGTTATAAGCAAATAATATCACATGAGCATCACAACTAAACCTACGACGTAGACAAAGACTTTGTCAAAACATATTCACCCTAGGGCCCGTTCCTGGCCACTGTTAGTCCCGACCAGTATACTAACAAACAAGGGTGGGGGTGTCAACCCAATAGTACTATCAGTATCTGTCCGTAGGCTCTAACACCGGAGTTAAATAGTTGTGAATACAGAACCACAAAGACAACTCATGCATGTACTAGATAAATACTTACAAACAGTAAACTCAACAGTTCGAAAAGAATTGAATAAGTTTACAGCATAAAAAGGTGAGCATACTTTTCCCCCTAGTTTATAATGTTTAAAATGAAAACGGGGCCGCGAAACTCACCTTGAAATGTGATGATAAAGAATGAATAAAACGCTTCAACAAGTGAGAGTAAGGATCGATCAAGCACCTATAAATAATTACAATAAAATCTTTAGACGAGTCTACAGAGGAAGGGTCGTTCGGTCGGTTCCGGTCGGTTCATGTTGACGCGTGACATGCACACAAATATATATTTCATACAACCCAACACACTATTAGTAAAAATAATAATAATAGTAGTAATAATAACATAAGGATAAAAGTAATAATAATATCTATAATAATAATAATAATAATAATAAAGATAATAATAAGGAATAATAATGATAATAATATAACCCACACTATAAACAAAACATACGCACATGAAGGCACACACACTCAACACACATACCCGACACACACACACCACACACACACATACACACCATATGAGAGACATACACCCTTAAACCCACATTATCCACACTATAACTCATGTTTAAATACACACGCTCGCATTCATATATTTAACACACACAGGCCGTATTACATACTTGATTCACACACGCACCAAACACACCTAAACAACACACACATATACCGTCGAACACGTACACTATCGAACACATACACACACTCATGATTTATACTTACACACACAACACATAAACACACACAATTTCACCCATGGAACACATTCACACACACATATACACACACACTAAAACAACACACACCTGCACACATTAACACACACACATACACACACAGCGCATATACATACACACACATTATACATACATATATCATATGTATGCACATACACACATCACATACACACACGACACATATTGAACACACACACTGCACATTCACACATACACATCGCGTACACACACACATCGCATACACACACACTGCACATATACATACACACACATTATACATACATATATCATATGTATGCACATACACACATCACATACACACACTGCACATATTGAACGCACACACACTGCACATTCACACATACACATCGCGTACACAGACACACACATCGCATACCGTACACATACGTACACCTATATATACATACGATAGTACATACACACACATATATACATACGTGCATATGCAATCATACATATACATACATACAATACGCACGCACACAATATATATAATATATATATTATATATATATATATCTATATATATATATATATATATATATATATATATATATATATATCAAGCAAGAGTGCGGAACCGAACCAACGAAACGGAGCGAAACGAAACGAAATGACTTTCACGATGATTGGTTACCTGCAAATCGGTTGAACGGCGAGAAGTCGGCAACCGGCGGTGGCTAACGGTGGTGAGACGATGGTGGAACGGTGGCAAAATTGGTGGTGTGGTGACGGGGGGTTTCACGGCGGGGGTTGGGAATTAGGTTGACCGAAAACGATTTTATATATATATATATAATATTCATTTTACACTTAGGACCCTATACTTTAAATTAATTAATCCCTTAAGTTTAGTTAAATTACAGTTTAAACCCTGGACTTAATTATAATAATAATATTAATAATAATAATATTAACAATATTTACAAAAATAAACATAAAGATAAAATAAATTTTATGTTATTAGCGTCATTAAATATTAAGGTGGCACGAAAAGGAGATACGACGAGATTTAGTTCGAAAATATATTAATTACGCAAAAATAATAAATGAGCGGAAAAGAATTAACGGCTTTTTGAGTCAATTGACGGACATGTTGGTGACGGATGTCACATTCTCCAAAATATATCATTTGAAAAAAACATGTACGATGTGTTGCTTATTGCATGCGGCCATTACAGTTTGAACCCTAAAATGGAGTCCCCATCATGGCATTAATTTTATTATTTAACATGGAGTCCCCATCACGCTCGCATTCATATATTAACACACACGGCCGTATTACATACTTGATTCACACACGCACCAAACACACCTAAACACACACACACATATACCGTCGAACACGTACACTATCGAACACATACACACACTCATGATTTATACTTACACACACAACACATAAACCACACAATTTCACCCATGGAACACATTCACACACACATATACACACACACTAAAACAACACACACCTGCACACATTAAACACACACACATACACACACAGCGCATATACATACACCACACATTATACATACATATATCATATGTATGCACATACACACATCACATACACACGACACATATTGAACACACACACTGCACATTCACACATACACATCGCGTACACACACACATCGCATACACACACACTGCACATATACATACACACACATTATACATACATATATCATATGTATGCACATACACACATCGCATACACACACTGCACATATTGAACGCACACACACTGCACATTCACACATACACATCGCGTACACAGACACACACATCGCATACCGGTACACATACGTACACCTATATATACATACGATAGTACATACACACACATATATACATACGTGCATATGCAATCATACATATACATACATACAATACGCACGCACACAAATATATATATATATATATATATATATATAATATATATATATATATAATATATATATATATATATAATATATATATATATATATCAAGCAAGAGTGCGGAACCGAACCAACGAAACGGAGCGAAACGAAACGAAATGACTTTCACGATGATTGGTTACCTGCAAATCGGTTGAACGGCGAGAAGTCAGCAACCGCGGTGGCTAACGGTGGTGAGACGATGGTGGAACGATGGCAAAATTGGTGGTGTGGTGACGGGGGGTTTCACGGCGGGGGGTTGGGAATTAGGGTTGACCAAAACGATTTTATATATATATATAATATTCATTTTACACTTAGGACCCTATACTTTAAATTAATTAATCCCTTAAGTTTAGTTAAATTACAGTTTAAACCCCGGACTTAATTATAATAATAATATTAATAATAATAATATTAACAATATTTACAAAAATAAACATAAAGATAAAATAAATTTTATGTTATTAGCGTCATTAAATATTAAGGTTAGCACGAAAAGGAGATACGACGAGATTTAGTTCGAAAATATATTAATTACGCAAAAATAATAAATGAGCGGAAAAGAATTAACGGCTTTTTGAGTCAATTGACGGACATGTTGGTGACGGACGTCACATTCTCCAAAATATATCATTTTGAAAAAAAACATGTACGATGTGTTGCTTATTGCATGCGGCCATTACAGTTTGAACCCTAAAATGGAGTCCCCATCATGGCATTAATTTTGTTAAACTAATTAGAATTTAACATGGATTTTATTATTAAAACTTGTATTATTATATATCATAAGTAATGCCAATTATGGTAGTTAAACTACCAACCGACACCCAGGGAAGAATTAAGAAACACCCTTTCGGTTAGTATAGATAGGGATTAAACCCTTCATTTGTGGTTAGTATATGAATTTCTCTAATCTCTGCAAGTTTTAGTGATTAACAAACCCTTCAAATTCATCATTTGGATGGATGTACTGTATATATATAGACGTATCGAATGTGTATATTATCACATTCTAAAGGGGGAGAATAAAATGAGTGTTACTTTATAAGTGGGGAACACAGGATCCAGTGGTAAGACTAATAAGGAAAGTTGAAGGGCACTCACACTATCAGGACAATTCTAGTGGAAAACGTTGAGGGCTGAACAACCATATAATTAACCAAAGAAAGGACATTAGTTATATATATATAAGATGCAAATAAATAAAAGCAGGTCGGTTGATTAAAAAAGTTCAAAACAAGTTAGTTTTAGTTAACCTAGCTAGCTTTGGTTGCAAATTAAGAGCGAGCTAGATCGAGGCTAGGACAGCGAAGTTGAAAGTTTAATTAATATCTTCATTCCTCGCCTAGCTAGATAGCTAGTGCGTGTCTTTGACTTATTTGCAACACATCATATGATATGAAGTGCCTGAAAGAATGTCCAAGGTTCAATGATGAATTTCTCAAAATATATATATATATATATATATATATATATATATATATATATATATATATATATATAGTAATAGGTACCAAGCTGTTAATAATACAAGTATGTAATCTCTAAATAGTGTTTAATCATTATCATTTTCCCATTACAAGAATACTACAGTTTGTAACACAATATTCACATAATTACAATCTTACGTCAAACACCACTAGAATCATATGTGAATACCAACCAACTCGGATCGATAGATAAACCCCATACATAATTCCAGAAATCCAATTCCGGAATTATTAATAATGCAAATGATATTTTTTATTATATTTTTAGCAAAAGGAATAGCAAGTGCAATTGTAGACTTATTAATGGATGCTAGCAGATGTGGCCATATGATGCAGTCGGAAACAAAGAGATAGATAATTGAGCCTGTTGATTCAACAATAATACAAGGAACAACTCTTCTAACTATCGTTGATTCACAAAGAATACCGATAATCAAGGTTTACACACACTGTGATAGAGAGAAAAATAGATTTTTCATAAAACTTCAATAATCTTGTCTTCGAACTTTTACAAACATATAAAGAAACAAAACCAAATTCGAATGGGCCACAAAACATAAACGGCCAAAAAACTGGGCCAAATGCAAAGTCCAACAAAATGTTAAAATAAGATAAAAATTGAAATAACTCCTAAAAATTGAAAGTCCAACGGTCGTTTTGACTGGTCCCGGGCCTGAAACGGAGACTTCTAGCTCAAGTTATGCCCATTTCAGTGAAGCCCCTTTTGATAAGCGATCTTGGGCCTCCAAAAAAACTAAAGCTTGCTCATTCACACTTGGATCGACATCAATATATATATATATATATATATATATATATTATATATAATATATATATATATATATATATATATATATATATCATAATCATAATTAAAATTAATTAAGCTTTATGCATGCAATGCAACTATATAGTATATACCATGAAAATTTCAAGTCTCCGTTTTCTTGTTTGGGTTTATGGGCTAATACGGGGGAGCTGGCCCATTTTAATTTAGAGGTACGGGCTACCTAGCATCTGGAAAGGTAACTAGCGCATTAATCTGAAACTAGCTAACGTACAGAAGACTGATTTGGGAAGGCAAGTCTTGAACCTCATAACTGTTTACGTAAACTAAGAACATACTTTTAGGACTTAATCAAACTACATCACGTGGGCAAATTTTGATGGAGACGATTCTAAAGACATGGACTTTGGGAAGCGGTTAATTTAGAAGTTAAATAGAAGAGAAGAAGTGTAAGGCCTTGTTTCTAGAAAGCCTCACAGTTAATCATTCAAAGCATATCAAAGATTTAAAACATTATTCAAGTAAACATATCAGCGGAAATTACTTCATTCAAACTCGTCATGACATAATTCAAATAAAACATTAACATTGTCTTAAATAAATCAAACTACAAGTCTTAAAAGAGTGTTTAAAAATTTTCTAAGATTTGGGATGCCAGTCTTCAGTTGCGAAGAAGCTTTGGATCCATGTCCTCATCCTTCTAAGCCCAACAACTCACCTGTCAAACTAATATGTATATAAAACTCAGTTTCGTTAAGTGAGTTCTAAGTTTACTTTATCAAATAATCTTTTAGTGATATATGCTAATTTTATCATTCCAAATTAATAATCACAAGAATAAACATTTACTATACACAGACTGTTACTTTATCAATATTTTATCATTAAGACTTTCGCTTGTTTATTAACTATTATTATTCTTTATCCATCAATTCTCAGTTACTATTTCTCGAGATCTACCCAAGGGCCAAACCCCGCTTGTGATGAACACAATATTTTACTTTAGCCGTGCTTGTGACTAACACACTGCTTTACTTTATTCATTAGAGCACAACGGTTTGCATATAAGTTAACGCACAAAAGGTCATTTCTACATAGTTTCGGCAGCAGTTTGCACGCATTTCGCTGGCAGTTTCTCTGTCAGTTTTGCCCAACTTTCGTTGTAATTTCCTAAATTCACTAAATATACTCGTTTAACTATGCACTTGCGAAATTACCAGCAAAACTATAGTTTCGCAATAAAGGGATTGTCTTAGTTACGCAGGAAGAACTCACAGTTTCACGTGAAAAAAATGGCAGTTTCGATTAACGTATAAAAATGACGAAGCAACTCGTTTTTAACCCAAAATCTTAACTTTTTACGTTCAAACCCTTAGTTTTTCATCCATGAAACTATATCTAAGCTTTTTATATGATTTCATACGTAAAAATGTGACATTTATGTGATTCTTTGTAACTTTTCAAAACTCAAAACCTTAGAATCCAGATATGTTCTAAAGAGATGTTTGGATGGTGATTATTTCCTGGATTTATTGCTCTATCATTGATGTTTGATGCACGAATACTTAGATATTCAATACTTGATTCAATAAAACTGTTCATCTTTGATTTTTCTCTATTTTCTCACTCTACTCTCTCTAGAATGTTGGTGGCTTGGGTTGCAAGTAGTGAAAAATATGGCTGATTATAGGTGTTTAATGGATGATTATAGATCCTTAAACCCATCAAACCCTTAACTCATAAGTTAATTTGGCCCATAATTTTTTATTATATATATAACCCCTAACTTAACCCATTATTACTATTTGCTTGCTGCAACATTCCGAGGTGTTACAAGTCTCCCCCTTATTTAGACTTCGTCCTCAAAACCAGCCTAATCGTTGAAAAGATTGGGGTATTGCTCTCTCATTTCTTTCTCAGATTCCTAAGTGGCATCCGACCCCTTTCGGTCTTCCCATTGTATCTGACTTGCTTAATTACTTTGTTTCTTAACTGTTTCACTTTTTTGTCTAAAATTGTGACCTGCTTCTCCACGTAATTCAACTTTTCATACACTTTAATATAATCGAGAGCCACAACCCTCTCATAATAACCTGCCAATCCTAAGAAACTACCGATTTTGGATGATGTACTTGGAGATTTCAATTGCGTGACTGTTTGAACTTTTGCTGGATCGACCATAATCCCTTTCGAATTTATAATATGCCTTAAACGGCATCTCACGTAGTCAAAATGCACATTTTGAGAACTTTGCATACAATTTTTCCTTTCGTAATGTTTCTAACACCTACTTGATATGGCAAGCGTGGTCTACTTCGTTCTGTGAGTAGATTAACATATTGTCGATGAAAACTATTACTGATCTATCTAACATCGATCGACACATGTGGTTTATTAAGTCCATAAATGCTGCAGGGCATTGGTTAGCCCGAATGACAACTAGAAACTCATAGTGTCCATAATGCATTCGGAAATCTGTTTTTGGAATGTCTTGCTCCCTTACTTTCACTGGATCTAAGATATATTCTGGAAAACCAACTTGCACCTTGCAATTGGTTAAACAAATCGTCTATTCAGGGTAAAGAGTATCGATTCTTCACGGTCAGCTTATTCAGTTCTCTATAATCTATACACATTCTCATGCTACCATTTTCCTTACAAATAACACTAGAGCACCCCATAGATATATGTTGGGCCTAACAAATCCCTTATCAAGAAGTTCTTGCAATTACGACATGAGCTCTTTCATTTTGAACGGGTATAGATGATATGGTGCTTTGGCAATGGGTTGGGATCTTGGCAGTAGATCAGTTTGAAATTCTATATCTCTATCGGGTGGTAGTCCTAGCAGATCATCCGGGAATACATGAGGAAAGTCACGTACCACTGGTACATCTAACAACTCTTTTGCTTTATATTTAACATTCTTGGTATACACTAGATACGCCCTATAATCTTGTCTCATAAATTTCTCCACCTTAATCACAGAAATGACCCTTGTCACTTTATAGATGTTATCACCATAATTATAGCTTGACTACCATCAGGAGTTGTTAATTGGATTATCTTTTGCTGGAATACTATGTTGGCATCATGGGCAACTAACTAACCTATTTCCAGTACAACATTAAAACCACCTAAAGAGTTGTTTGGATGGTGATTCTTACCTGGATTTCTTGCTCTTTTCTTGATGTTTGATGAACCAATACTCAGATCTTCAATACTTGATTCAATGAAACTTCTAATCTTTGATTTTTCTTCATTTTCTCTCTTCACTCTTTCTCTATAATGTTGGTGGCTTGGGTTGCAAGTAATGAAAAAAATGACTGATTATAGGTGTTTAATAGATGGTTATAGGCCCTTAAACCCATAAAACCCTTAGGCCATAAACTTTTTTATTATATACATAACCCCCAATCTAACCCATTATTACTAAGTTGCTTGCTTCAACATTCCATGGCGTTACAAGAAAGGCTTTAGATGAAAAGAAATGATCTTCCAAATACCACTAGTTGACATTCTACTACAAGTTGCACAACACACGAGTATGAAAAAGGTATGGGATTTGATTAAAGTTCAGTACTTAGGAATAGATGTTGTTTAGAAAGCGCGCTTAAAAACCCTATGGAGTTAGCTAGAAAACTTGAGGACGAAAGAAAACAAATTATGGATATCTTTCTAGGTAAGTTGAGCAGTGCACGAATCAAGTTTAGAAGTCTTGGTTCTAATCTTATGGCAATGTAATTTTAATAAAGTTCCTCAAAATGAGGAAAATTCAAAAGCAGTAGGAAGAATAAGTGCATACACTGAACTACTCAAAAACTAAGATGAACCAAAGGAGAATAAAAAAAGCAAGATTTTAATGGCAAGTTCGAATTGTCAATGGATTGATGATACTTAAAGTTAGCATTATAAAATGGACATGGTGATGGCAATCAAAGGTGGTAGGGGTCAAGGAACATGTTTCAGGGGAGGAGAAAGAGGGCATGGATGAGATACGTATCGAGCAAACAAAGACAAATCAAGTTTATATGCTATAATTGTGGAGAGCATAGCCGATTTGCATATGAGTGTATCAACTGGAAGGATAATGAAAATTAATAAGAAGCGGGAAGCAAATTTTATAGGATAACATGATGATAGTCCAACCTTACTTAAGGAAGATGCAAAACACGTTAGGATATGGGGTGCTTGTTGGACTTAATCCCAACTATGGATTAGAAGTTAAATGAGTTATATATGGCCTTGAAGTTGACCAAAATTTTGATTCTTTTATTTGTTTCTAGTAGGATAACGTAGTTGGGTAGTTGCATTTTAAAAGGATAAGTTAGTTGTCTAATTCACTATTAGATTAGGTAGTAGGCATTGCAAGTGAGCAAATGGTTTTAAAAAGATAAATTCTTGCACTATTAAATGGGGAAATGAAAAACTAAAAGTTCTTCTTCATTTATCAAATATGAAAGTGCCAAAGGTTAATCCTCTTAACTGGTGTGTATTTATTTAAGCCATATTTTAACATAGAGGTCACTAGCTTTGTTGGTTTCTACATAATTTCAACACAAGATGTTTAATCTAGTGGATACAAGAGAGTATATGCGAGCACCTCTTAAAATTAGCTTACCTCACAAATATTTGGTGTAACAAGCAAAGATATAACTACAATTGTTACCTCTTTAATCACCTCCCTAATTATGTGGCTTCTAGGTATGGGATTTATTGAATCGACGCTGATTAGAAAAGATAAATATATATGGTGTACTACCAGATTCTAAGTCAAAACCTCGATTAACAACTTCATATAAGCTGCCAGGGGCAAAAGTAAATAAAACAAACTAGAACGCAAAGAATATCACCCCTTAATTTCAACAAACGGAGTTTTACTATTAGGAATTTGACAAAGTAGGATCTTAGTCATCAGTTACACCAATTGACACATTAATCACAAAGTATTTTCATTAAATTTCTTTTTATCCCAACCATTACCCAAATTTTAAGTTTCATAACTAATAGTGCGAAAGCAAATTTAAAAGAAATCCAAAATTGATACTACGCAAACACATATGCCCCAAATTTAGAACAAAGTTGTAAATCTCAAATGATAGTTTTAAAAGACCCATTATACATGAAACTCCAATTATGTGCTCCTAGTAGTGCAACTACTTTTAAAAACCAAAGAGAAACATGATAAATTGTCAACATAGAGTTTATGAGTTTACAAGTTTATAATACAAGCAAACAGTCTAGTAACAAATACAACAAATAAAGTCTATCACTATAGATAGCTATTCTATATTTCATGTGACTAAGTATATGAAGTTTGTAACCAAACTTGACAAGTAAATTTATGAATGCCTCAGTTGTGGTTACCAAACCACAATATCAATATTTAGGTTAATTTGACACCCGTTCGACCACTATTCGTGCAACACGACTACCCTAGGCGAGTTTTGTCAAAACTAGTAGTACTACTCAGAATTTATCTCGTTAATATCAGAAAATTAACGATTCTAAAGTAAGGACTTAAATAGTAACAATACTAGTTGACATGTGATCATATAGTCTTACTAAATCTGAGAAAAGTATTTAAAGCATGTTCTATTCCCTGATAGAGAATAATATTGAAAGCGAGGCTATAAACTCACCTTGAATGCACATCAACGATTAAATGCATTAAACACATGTTTAGGTTCTAGATAATCTAAATCTACATGATTTATCTTATCATTAAAAGGTCTAAAGAATTGGGTTGTACGGTTTCATGTTCTAGACTGGCCTCGACACCCTACAATTCTCTGGTGTATAACTATGCATCCTTAATACATACCACACGCTCACACATGCATAAACCACACATACACATGTGTACACCATACACACACATTCATAAACCACACCCAAGCACACACCCACATCCATAAACCTTTGAACAAGCACCCACCTTGATTACATATGATCCGAGAGCATCCTTTCGATCACCACCCCAAACCGGTAACTCACACCCCCTTCAAACCCATATAAACACACACAACCCTAAAGAAACACACACATACCTAAGCAGAAGTGAGAATGTCAGCTTGAGAAACACAACTATTAGTGACAATGATAAATATTGTGGATGTCTATTTGCAAGGGTGTCCACCTAAACTAGAAGTAATTATAGATGCTATAACAATATTCATAAGAAAATATCTCGAGAAATCTATCTAGATAGAATTATGTCTCAGCTAGAGAATTATTTTTAGATAGAAATCTATTGAGATAGAATTATCCAGATAGATTACTACTAGAGAATTATAGTAATCACAAGTTTTAGGTTAGGCATAGTATTCACACTCAAAACTTAGATTAAGGATTTCTTTATCAATTGCCATCTACCTCAAAGATTCCTCCTAAAACATTTTTCAAATGCAAAAGTTCAGGATCTTCCCACGAATTAGTAAATTAGTCGGGACTCCTTCACACAAAATAAAAAGTCATGGATCAATTTTAGAAATTTCATCATAAATATAAAATACTCATGTAAAAACTATGGAGAGATAAAAAAAATACAGGATAATTGTCTGCTAGGCTAGTTAAGCATACACTAATTCATAAATCTTTCCATTAATATCATTGACATTAGTTCACTCTCACTCTCCCATCCTCAAATTTTCCTAGGGATCCCTAATCAATCTCTACTACCTCGTGAAACGTATTAATATTTTAGTGTTTATTTGATTCAAATGAGTGAATTTACATCCTAATTATTATGAAACAAGTCCACTTTGGTTATGTTTGGTTTTCTAAGTGTTCAAAGCTTAAGAACGCTAATTTGAGGCAAACAAATCAAAACATAAAAGTGTAAGGACTAGATGCACAAATATCCAAAGTCGAAGAATAAAAATGTTGGAGCAGGGGCAGACATATGATACGTCGGTCTTGGGCATATCTTACTGTTGTGGCATGTGTGAGGCATATAATTGGCATATTTGAATAAAATTGCTAAGAGTTGGGGGCCTAGAAGCTAAGGGCGGCGTATGATATGGTCAAGGGTGTACCATACACCGGTGCTCTAACAAACCATGGATTTTGGGGAATTTCAAGCTTATTTGAACCAATGCAAAACAACAACTTTTTTTACATGAAAACTAATGAATTCTAAGAGATTTTTGTGTTCTCAAGCCATGTCATTCTAATTCATCCATGATCATCATCTAATTTGAGATTGAAAGCACAATAAAGATATTGAATGGCTTGGATCATTGTGATTGCTTTTGGGTGGAAGATTATCGTTAAGAGAGACGATTGGTATGTTAAGATTATGGTTTGTGCTTTAACAATGGAGATTTGAATGTAATTACATATCTTGATTAAGATAAAAAGTTTGAATTATCAATTTTTCGGTTTTCTTGTATTGTGAAGTCATTAAGATTTATAGGTAACTTGCTATAGATGAATTAATAACATTTTAAATGAACGAGTCTTAAAAAAATCTTTCTTTCTTAATACGCTAATCAAAATTCGAAATCTTGTTTTTCAACAAACCCTAGTTTAACATATCAATTGTTAATATTGCGCAATTGAAAACTCGAAAGTGATTGCTTTCTCATTACTTTAGTAAATTCGGTTCAAAGTTCGTTTCCTTTTCGCTTGTTTCTTGGATTCATCCAAAGTTCTAAATTTTAATTTCAAAGTTCATGTCTTTAAGTTAATCGAGTTTTGTTTGTTAAACACTTTTCACTAATTATCTATGAAGACAATCTTACTTACCATAATACAATAAAAGTAGCTAAGACCGGTTATATAACTTGGCTTTGATCGAGTCTCAATGACCAAATCAAAATGGTGTCATTGCTGGGGAGCTAATGCATTTAGTATTGTTGGTATAATATTTGTTTATATTTATTTAAAAATAATTTAAAATAATACAAATATATAATTATTTTTATTTGTTTAATATCATTTGAAAAATATTTTATTGTATTTATGAGAAATAATAAGAAACTGATATGTTGATGCTCATGCTTGGAATGAATGTCTAGGATAGAAACTACATATAACAAGTGATATGTAATTGTCTCGATTTGATTTTGAACCACTAAATTGTTTTGTGAATGCTAATAAATCAATATGTGTTTACTGTTTTTTCACAAATTGAGTTTAAACAAAACTAGATTACGAATGTATTCTCTTTTCACACGGCATACATATGTTAGCATGATACATTTATTAAAAAATAAAGTTAAAGAGAAACATATATATATATATATATATATATACATATATATATATATATATATATATATTATATATATATATATATTTATATTTATGTGTAATATCTATATCTAAAAATATATATATATATATATAATATATATATATATAATATATATATATTATATATTATATATATATATAATATATATATATAAATATTACTGTGTCATAATAACAATAATAGTAGAATATATAACTTCTCAAGGTTGTATCTTAGTGAATCTTCAATAAATCTTAAGTTTGTGTAGGTTTTCGTTAAAGGTGTTAGATGTAGAGATGATTAAACCATTATGGTAATTTTATATAATATAAAAAGCACGAGACATTCAATTGAGATTAAACGGATCCGGATTTTAAATGGACATAACATATTGACAATCATGATTAGTATTTTATTATGCTTTTGTTTAAAATAAAGTATTGCAAGATTAAAATACCAATTGTGATCTTATTTCAATTCTTTTTGAAACGATAAAGGTTCAAGTTACGAAATGCGATGAGTTGGTAAGTTATATGGTTTAAATATGGTTAATAACGTATTTTTAGTGGATATTTTGTGTGGATTATGTTTACTTTGACATGTGTTTGATTACATATTATTGGAGCTTAAAAGTGGAAGTATTAAACATATTGGAGAACAAATGATAAAACTAAATTAATTAACATGGCTTATTTATGACGTTGATTTATTATGTTATATGAGTTTTAATTTTGTAGAATGTAACTAATTTTATATCCATTTTAACATGTAGATTTGTAAAAAAAATTAGGGTGTGTGTTGTCCCCCTGCCTTATAAGTAGACTACTTACACATGATGTCATGATGATGGAAGGCAAAGATGAATCGCATGTGGATAAGATGATGGACAATTGAAGTGGTCTCAAGTAAAATAATTGGGTTGCATTAATATGTACGTGGACTTTGTAAATCATGAAAAGGAATATGGGCTTTGTGCTTGTGGTTCACGTGACTAAATGAAGGAATTAATGGATGTAGGCTGCGCAGTTAACGTTAAGGGTTGTTTACGAGTCGAGCCGAGCCGAATCAGGACAAGCTCAAACTCCGCTCAATTAAAACTGAGCTAGCTTGGCTCGGCTCGGGTTTACATTAGAGCTGGAAATATCAGTTTGAGCTCGGCATAATCTTTAACCGAGTTGGCTCGGATTGGCTTGTTTTAGCTCAGATTTAATTCAAAAACACATTTAAAAGAATCAAATGCAAAATAAATTCAACGTACTATATAAATTATAACCGGGTTTATATCAAGTTCCACAAAATATAAATTAATTTAAATAAACCAAGTTCGACGTCAACAAAATACAAATAACATTATCATCATCTAAACGAAACAAACCAAAATCGTCACACTACATGTGACATCCGTCGCCTTAAGGTCCGTCGAACGACATAAATAAGCATAGAAATATTTTAATTATTCTTCCTTTTCTTCATGAACTCCCGCTTTAAGGAATCATGTCTGCTTATTTTCCTTGTGCCTGTACTTCCTCTGAGAACGTGTGTTAAGCATAAATCTTTTATAAACTTCATCACCATTACCACCAATATATCATTTTCAATTTCAACCATTGTCATTAATAAAACCATTTTAGACTATCAAATGCTATTAAACACGCTTTTAACCTTAATATAACGAACATTTTAAGGTCGTAATCAACCGAAACAAATTTTGGGGAACTCGAGGGTTAAGTGCAGGGACTAAAATTGTAATTTTGCAAACTTGGACTGGGTATATAAACCCCCTTCCAGCCACATTCCTCATTCACTTCATCTTCTTCACCTCTTCACTCCCTACACACACATTTTCTCCATTCTAGCACCAAATCCAACCCGCTTGGTCTTGTTCTTGTTGTCTAGACTCCATCTACGGCCTAGTCTACTCCATTCTAGTAGGTAGACGACCTTGTTTGTCCCTTTCCTTGCTTATTCATAGCTGTCCAAACTAGGGTTTCGGGTGTTCGGATTCATCCGAGCACATGAGGTCGTGTGGGTGCGTGTGAGGTCTTTCTGCTTGTGTTTCATGTTTGTGTATGGTTGTAGAGTGTTTCTGGAAGTCCTTGTGGTGTAAAACTCGCGTTTAGAGCAACTCGGGGGCTGCTCAGCCCAACCACAGTCGCGATTCTGTAGTTTAGGCGACTGGGTCTGTCATGCGATTGAGCCGTGCGACTGAGTGAGTCGTGTGACTGAATCTTGCGTCTAAGTCAATCGTGCGACTGAGTTGTGCGACTAGGCATGTCGTGCGACTGAGTCGTGCGACTGTGTGTTTGTGTGCGATTGAGTCAGGTGACCGACTGAATGTATGCGATTGTGCATGTTTCGCACGACTGGAGTCCAACCGCACGAATGAAGGTTCAATCACACGAAAGTAGCTAATTCGCACGATTGAGGGTTGGTTCGTGCGCATGGAGGTTGGGTCGTGCGAATGTGTGTTGTGTGGTACGACTGAATGCCAGTGATGCGAATGAAGACTCAATCGTACGAATGAAGCTGATTCGTACGATTGAAGGTTGATTCTTACGGATGGAGCGTTGAGTCGAGCGTCTGGTCCTGTTGTGTGACTCATGATGTTGAGTGTGGATTTCCCTTGAACGTCTGATGATGATAAGGTAACATCAGTAAAAGTGTCGTTGCTTAACCACAAAGATTAAAGTCAACGCTATCAACATGCACATATTATTTCAATTGAAAACAACCTAACATTTTACAATTATCGACAATCCAATTGGAACTCCAAATACGTAACAGGTGCTATCTTTTATAACCACGAGATCATTTCACGGATGTCATAAGCAATGATGACTACTCGTAGTACTTGGATCTACATAAGATCTGATACGTATGTCCGCTTGTGTGTGTGCTACCCATGACCGAAACGATACGATCCGAACCGACCAACCATTACTATACGCTTTGTACAGGTCATTAATGCTTAACAATAACTGTCAATAGGTGTTGACTGTTCTCTGCATACAACTGTTGGGAATCTCGATCTTTCATACTTACCACTTAACATGTGAGTTTTGTGGCCCCTTTTTGTGCTTATACTACTTTACAAACATTTACAAACATGGGGGAAAAGTATGCTCACCATTTTCTATGCTGTACAACATACATACAATTTACATACTTGGAATCAACGTGCTACTGTTTTGTGGGTACTTATCTGATACATGCTTGAGTCTGCTTTGTGGTTCTTTCTTACAACCATTTAATTCCAGTGTCGAACCGACGGTTAGGTATTGGTAGTACTACTGGGTTGACACCCCCACCCTCGTGTTGGTATACTAGTTAGTACCAACAATAGCCAGGTACGGGCCTTGGGTGAATATATTCCGACAAGATTCTTTGTGTACGTCATTAGGTTTGGTTGTAAAGCTCTTGTCATGTGATTTTGCTTACTTATAACTGTATGCACGGTATTCTGCAACAACTTTATACAGCATCAATTACTTATTTACTTTAAACCTGCGAGCTCACCAACAATTTTTTTGACCATTTTGAGCATATCTTTTCAGGTGATCATGCTAGCTGAGGTTCTAGGTGTGTTGCGTTAATGGAGACCCTAGGATGCATTTCCGGGCTAAACTTGTCATTTTGAAAACAATTGGTGTATCTATTTCAAACAACATTATACTTTGTAACTTGTTCCCGTGTTGTGGGAATTGCATACAATGTTATTATCTATGTTCATCTTATATCGTGTTTATGCTTATGGCTATGTTGTCGTGAATACTGACTAACACGACACAAGTCTCCTTGTTGTCGGGTGTTGTCATGACACGCTTGTCATCATTATTATTATTGCATCTCTATCGCTTACCATGTGTTATGACGATTCCCGTCTTGTTACGCCCCCGTGTTTCCGCTCTTAGCGGGGGTGTGACACTACATAACATCCAATAATCTATTTTTTAGTAGAGAATTAAAAAGTATGCTTTAATAATCCATTCTAATATACAAAAATAGATAAGCACATATGAAATGATCTAATACAAACATTATAGTAAAATATTTTGACATTAGATATAGCTCATATATATATATATGTATCTATATATATATACATATATGTATATATACATATATGTGTATATATACATATATGTGTATATGTATATATATATGTATATATATATGTATCTATCTATATATATATATATGTATGTATCTATATATATACACACATATATGTATATATACATATATGTATACATATATGTATACATATATATATACATATATATATATATATACATATATGTATATATATACATATATATATATACATATATATACATACATATATGTATATATATATGTATATATGTATATATACATATATGTATATATATACATATATGTATGTATATACATATATGTGTATATATATATATATAATATATGTATATATATATATATATATATATATATATATATATATATATATATATATGTATACATATATATATATATATATGTATATACATATATATGTGTGTATTATATATATGTATATATATATACATATATATACACACATATATATGTATATATACATATATGTATATATATATATAATATTAAATGAAAACCATGTTTATAATTAAAAACTAAGAAAACAAGGGGTTACATATATATAAGTACATGTTAGAAAGTGTACAACTAAGATTTACATACATGTATGAGTTATGTATATGTAAGTACGGGTTGCCAAGTGTACAATTGAGAGTTACGTACATGTAGCCCATACAAACTACGTATTCGTAACTCGTTTCGTCATCATCGATGATACTTGGACTTTATATGAAAAATATATAATGACCTTGAAAACTATGGTTGAATTTACTTAAATATACTTTAAACAATTAGAAAGTTAAATCAATTATAAGTTATGTGATTGGATCGTGATGGTTTTCACGGTTTTTAATTATAAACATGGTTTTCATTTGATCTATCCCCTATATATATATATATATATTGATGTGTGTAAAGTATATATATTTTTAGTAAGCATTTTTCATACAATTGAGCTTTAAATTAAGAAATGATTATCACTCTTAAATCAACTACATACAATAGGCAAGTGCACCTATCACATAATAGTATAGTCTTAGGTAAGAATTAACTATCGATCCGTGAACACAGTGGTTCCCAATACCAAATCATCATCACTATTTAACCAATCAGTTGAGTTTGGATTTGCAAATATTGAATTAACTAAAATGATTAGCAAGTTAAACTAACAAAACAAGAAAGTAAAGATGAAGATACACAATCAATTAAAGATACCACTTGGATTTTTTTCCACTTAGATTTTGATTCCACTTAGCAATGAGTTAACAACTAGCACAAACTCAAGGAGAGCCCATTTTTTACACATAATACATGGAAGTAGCTAAAACCCACGTAAAGGATATCTAGATATATAACCATTCGGAAAGCTAGAACGATAAAGACACAATAGCCACTTAATGTTATGCCATGAGGAACCAATGATAAAATTATGTTGATGTTAAAGAAAAATTAGACTCCCATTAAGGCTATCTAATATCACAAATCTTTGGAAAGTTAACACGATAAACACATGATACGCACCTCAACTTCGATAAAATAGAGAAAACTACAATTACTCTTCAACTCATAAATTTCATACCACGATTACAAAACAATTCATAACCAATGACAAGATAGATTCATGACGTACACTATGGTTTTCTCAAACATAAGCATAAGGATGAACATTTAACCAATTCTACTAAACCTTCAATCTTCATTCACCATTCCTTATCAAATGTCACAAGATTACATACAAAAATGCAATTATATGCATAAGTATTCTATGAACATAAAGTTTTCCAACATATCATGCTTACAATACCCATAAAGTTGATCATTTCATCAAACGAGAATAAACACACACAATCATTGAAGAATAATCAAGCTTCATCGCAACATCAACATAAACATCACCAATAATCATGTACAAGTCGTTAAATCATGCTAGGTTCATCTAATCCAAGTGACAATAAGTGTTTAGCCCATGAGGATTACAAAAAAACACACCCAAACTGAAGAACATTGAAAAACTTATAGTAGATCTAGAGAAATTCAAACCAATCTTGAGTAAAATGGACCGGATGATGTTAGATCCTTCTTGAAAGTGTGAAATCTTCAATCTTGGCCTTCAAATCTCTTAAAAACTCTTGAAGTAGACCCAAAACACCTAAAGGGGTGAGAGAGGCTAGGTTTGAGTTAATTTGAAAGTTATGTTGAAATAGGGGTGAAATTAGGTTTAAAACCCTATTTTGCTCCATACATGGCCATGTGGGATAAGTGAGGGGGGTAGTGTAGGCTGCAGTTTTTCACAGCATAATGCTGCACAATGACATGGCCATGTGGGGGCCCTACATGCCCCATTCAGGAGCTTTTCTTCACAAATTTCAGCTTTTGTTAGGACCGTTTTTGTACAGAGTACTAACAGATTTTGCATGATACCATATCAAATAGTGCGGAATCCTATTTGATAGGCGATCCAATAAGTGAGAACGACAACCTGATCGATCTAACGATGAAACAACATTAAGAATTGAATAGAAATTGATGAGGAATGAACTATGAAGTTGGATAGGCTGCTTAGGGTGCTCTAGATGGCTAGGGTTTGTGAATATTCAAAGTCTCCTATTTTTCCACGAATTATGTCGTATTTATAAGTTTTCAGTTTCATTCGTACAACTGAACCATTAGAATGTTTCAGTCGTGCGACTAACTCATGCGGTTGATTTATATGCACAATTGTTACAACCTTATGTCTCAGCCATACGACTGATTCAATCTCCTGGTTTAGTCATGCGACTGGTCCATAATTATGATTCATTTGTGCGTATGGTCCATAAGTATGGTCCATTAGCATAAATAACCACCAGAATAAGTTAAACACATTTCTCAATCATTATGACTTAGACTATGTACAACAACCTCAAACCTATATATGATGTTCAGACATATGATTATACTAAATACAATAATAATTTGAAATACTCATAGACTAATAAACATCAAGATTCGTATTATATTTCATAAGTAGTCACATTACATATGTGTATGAAACGAAAGACTTTCACATTTAAAAACATAAACTAGGAACATGATGTATCAACAAACCCTCCTTGGACCTAGTTTATCCTATTTTCTAACTTTCTTCACATGCTCTTGGAATTTCTTGTACTTCTCTTCTTTGGTGACTCCCGCATGGATCTCAAACGCGAAGCAGAACTGTATAATTGTAGAGCTTGTACAATATCTTGTGTGTCATAGAATAGTGGTCACTTGTATAGAGTGTAAACATCTTCACCAGACAAGTTTGTAAGCCACATTGGGTCAACTACCTTGATAGTCTCGATCTTACCTTCTTTGTTTAGAACTATGACTGCTTCCCCCGTCCTCCAGTCATAATACCACCATTTAAAGTGTGGAGTGAAGTCCTAAGGCATCTCCCGTAAAGGAATCTTAGACATTGTGTGTGGGGGACTCCACTTCAATACCACCTTAGGCCTTCCAGATATAGGATCAACTTTAGTCTTATGAATGAACCTCTTAGGTTGTTGAGGTCTGAAGTTTACCTATCTGGTGTGGTATTCTTTCTTCAGTGATGTCTCAAACCATCCTGACATCTATACAAAAGATCTAAACAGGCCAATCCGTTTAGCTCAAAACCAGGAAGAGTCTTCAGATCATATGGATATCTGAAGTACTCAATCTTCTTCTCTCGTTTAACAGCATATACATCCAGATCTTCAAAATAGGCTAAATTGATGATCTTGCCTGACACTTTCTGATGTCTCTTTACTCGGTAAAGTTTGGTGTAGGCATTCAACTTTGGAGGTGCACGTTGTGCCTTCATTTATGATAAACAAGCTGTCCATTTAGCCTTCTTTAGATCAACATTAGCATGTGTAGCTTGGGCTTTACTTTCATCCTTTACTTTCTCTTTCTATATCTCATCCAGCTTGTCAAAAGTATAACTGCCAAATGTTTCACCCAAGTCAGGGATAACATTACCCTCAGGGTCAGTGTACTATGGATAGTAGTCAGACGTGACATCCTCGATCTCTATCTCATCCACAACTTGTAGCTCCTCGTCACTCAAGACATCTAGTTCTGAAGCATCTTTGACAAGCTCATCTAGATTTAGTCAAAACATATCTACGAGCTGCTTGTCGGTTAGGTCGTGGATGATTTCTCCTTCCTCTGGAGTGTAGCTCACAGACCTTCTCACAATCCCTTGCAAATCAAGAATCATAGCAAGTTGAGTCTTGTCTTACTGAAGGGGAACACCATCATAATCCTCAGTTTGTGGAGCTTCATTTTTGCCTTGATCGCGTGTCTCTTCAGCTGGAGGTGCGGAGGACAAGGCTCTTTTGGTGCGCCTTTCCTTTGCTTCTTGATTTGAGGCTGATGCAGATACATCACCTTCTTGATCATCCTCCTCCTCATCATCATCTCTTTTTCCCTTTCCATTTCCTCTAGCTTCCTCGTCATTGTCATTTTCTTCTGTTTCATCATCCGTCGAATCATCATCCAATCTCCACCATCATCTCCATCATCCTTAATCTTCAGGGGTCACCCTTGGCTCCCTTCAACCTCAACATAAGCGTTTTGTTCTTTATCTCTAACCCGTTGATCCGCTTGACGGATGCCATCACAAGCTCATTTTGAGCCTTCAGGGCATGGTGAGCTCGAACTAAAGCTCTCTCATAAGCAACGTTCTAATCTATAAGTTGAGTTATCTGCTTGCCTTGTGCTGTATTGACCGCCATCAGCTGATTCATTTGGTTGGCTCTCATATTATCTGTCGCAAGCAATTTGAGCCCCAGTCTATTTAGGCTCGCTAACTGTTCCTCTAACCCAATAGTGGGTAGAGTAGAGCCCTATGTATATGGGAATTGGGTGGATGTGCTAGCTTGCGGAGTAGTGGGTGTAATGGTGGATGTGGTGTAGATGGGAGTAGGAATGAAAGTGGATTGTGGTGGAACTGATCTGGGTATTATGGATGAGGTAGGTTTGAATGTATGAGTGGTGGTGGGAGTATCAGTGGCAGTAGAGGTGGCAGTAGTGATGTTAGTGTGGGAAACAGTGGTGGTGGTGTGGGGAATAGTGGTGGTGGCAGTGGTTGTGGTGGTGGAAGAGCTGATCAAAGTAATCCTCTGTCTCTTACCCTTCTTGCCATGGGGTTAGGCCATCCTCTTCCTCCTTAAACCTTTGGCTATTGGGGATCCCTCTGAGCTAATCGGTTGGTCGGGTGTGTATGTCGGATCTGTGACATCAGTGTCACCACCCTTAATACCAGCTTGGCGTCCACCAAACGCCTCTTTTCCTTCTCGGTAGCTATAACCCGGCTCCTAACTCTCTTGGTGAGAGGCTCATCATCAGACTCATCCCCTTGATCTATCAAGAAGTCCTGGTGGATAGCAGCCTGCTTGGATCCACAAGGAGCAGATGAAGTACTGTGTGGAGGTGGTGGAGATATGGTAGACGTGTTGGTGGCCCGTGATTGACTGGGGCCAGCATCTCCACCACCTTGACCATCATCATGGTCGTCATTATCGTCTTTATCTTCGTCAGTAGGAACCACTATGGCCTCAACGTCTGAGTCACTGTCATCATGACGCCACTTCTTACGTGAGGGCGCCACGTAATCCTCGTTGGCCAGATGGCCAAAGAGTCTCCTGAACGGGGACTTGTTAGGATTGTTTTCGTACGGAGTACTAACGGATTCTGCGTGAGACTAGATCAAATAGTACGGAATCCTATTTGATAGGCGATCCAATCAGTGAGAACGACAACCTGATAGATCTAACGATGAAACAAGCGTTAAGAATTGAGTAGAAATCGACTAGTAACGAACTATGAAGTTGGATAGGTTGCTTAGGGTGCTCTGGATGGCTAGGGTTCATGAATATTCTAAGTCTCCTTTTTTCCACAAATTATGTGGTATTTATAGGTTCTCAGTTTCATTCGTACAACTGAACCATTAGCATGGTTCAGTCGTGCGACTAACTCATGCGGTTGATTCATACGCACGACTGAAGGTTCAGTCGTGCGACTGAATCAACATTATGTCTCAATCATACCACTAATCCAATCTCCTAGTTTAGTCATGCAACTCATCCATAAGTATGATTCATTCGTGCGTATGGTCCATTAGCATAAATAACCACCCGACTAAGTTGAACATATTTCTCAATCATTATTGACATAGAACTATGTACAACAACCTCAAACCTATATATGATGTTCATACATATGAATTCTACTAAATACAATAATAATATGAAATACTCAAAGACTAATGAACATCAAGATGCATATCATATCTCATTAAGTAGTCACATTACATATGTGTAAGAAATGAAAGACTTTTACATTTAAGAACATAAACTAGGAACATGATGTATCAACAGCTTTTCTTTAGTTTTTCATCAAAAGTAATCAGATAACCACCGGGGACCACAACATTCAAATATAACACAAATAAGTATATAAATAAATGAATTGTAAAAAACTATTATCAAATGAGGAATAATATGTATTGTTAGAATGTATATTTATTTACATATCAAACATTCCCACACTTGAATTTTAATTGTCCTTAAGCAAACTCTAATACAATAATTTAACAAAATAGCTCCCACTGACCAAAAAGAAAGAAGCAATCCATGGTTAAATAAAGATCCAAATCATGATGAACAATCGAGCTGAGCACATTCATAAGATAAAACTCAGTGTTTTAAACAACTTGTTCTTCTAAAAAATTAAAAATATTCAGATGAGCATCACACGCTTATGTTATTTATTTATGCATGAGTGTAAACCCCTCACAAAAATCACTCAACACTCGGTTATTTGTATGTACAAGTGTATACATGAATCACTCAATGCCAATCAATGAGATATACATAGTAATAAGCTTGCAAAGAGATCAAGTCTCCACCAACTAACATGAGAAAATGCATGAATCAAGAGGGCTTTGACGGGTTGTAACGGGGCTTGGGTTATAAGGTGTGGACTTTTGGTAAAAGTGGCTAAAAGGTTAAAATTCGAATTCGCTAGATTCTAAGTGTATATAATCACAAATATTACACGGAAAAGAAAATTGAGAACTAATTAAAGCACAAAATTGCACAATTTTGATCATTCTTTCCTAATACGATGTAACTAAACTATCACAATATCCTTTTCTTCTTTTTTAAATCAATTTTTTATATTTTTTTCATAAATGTTTTTCTTCAATCAACTTAAACATTCTTCAACACTATAGCTAGAAATTACAAATTAAACAACTAACAAAAAACGGAGTTTAACATAAAGGGTTAAATATAAAAGGAAATTTTGGTTAGGTGGTTTTAATATGCGGGTAAACACATAAAAACATGATAGGCTCAACATGGTAACTAGTGGAAATGAAAGGGTAAGGATAATAAAATGAAAGGGGTTACAATAAATGGTTTATCTTACTGCCTCTATCATTTTCATACAAAAATTCAGTTTATGGTCTTGAAATGCATATTTTAGGAAAGTTCTCACATAGATGAACATCTGGCACACTCAGAACTAACAAAAATGTAAGCAAGCAGTGTAATCATGTTATCATATACAATAAGGGCACAAAACGCTTACAGAATAGGAGAGATAAAGGCATGGTTTAGACACATACATAAATATTATATTTTAAACTTGTAATGCTCATTGACTTTTTCATACCATTTTAACCGAAAACACAGGGTTTCTCATAATTCTATGATGCCAATGCAAGCAATCATGTTTTAGGATCTAAATCAAATGTACATGGATGCAATTTATTTAAAATTTTCAAAAAAACTTGTCTGTACTTTAGAAGGACATGCACAAAGTTCACAAAAACAAAAGAAAACCCCAATATCCCCACACTTGAATCGTACATTGCCCTCAATGTACCAAAAATATGCAAATGCATATGGGTGTAAGAAAAGTGAATGAAAAACTCCCCTGTTGAGATTCAATTAAAATTTCCAAGAAGTTCTCCAAAGCCTCAAAAATGATTTCATGCGAGAGGATTCCAACCAAAATGATCGCTCCAAGAATCATGCATTTAATTTATGAGTCATTAGCTTGACTAGACCCTACATGCATAACATTCTAGGGCAAATGATAGAACAAATTAGCAATCAGGTGGCTTATGATACTTGAAAATTCATCCGACCCACTTGATTTAGAGCATTTACCATAGGTTAGTGAGAAATCTAATGGTAAACGCAAAGACAATACATACGGGTCATGCCACCAACACTTGTATTTGTCTGGATCAAACCTGATAAAACTTATGAAATGAAGGAGATGATCATCCTGATAAGGTTTTGAATTCCAAGGCTTGGTGGATCGATGTTGCACCTTCAAATTTGGTTGGTCCATGAAATGGTTTTCCCCCTCCCGTGTTTCATTTGATTCATGTGATGAATCTTCATTATTCTCAATCATGGGTCGGCTATCTTTGGCACAAGGGTGAGTATTAGGTATCACCATGGTCATTTGTTCATTGGTGAACCCATCCACTTGCAAATCTTGTTCTTGGTGTGGTTTTTCATTGAACACCTTGGTTGGCTTCCCATAAATTAGTGCTTCTAAATCATCAAGGTCGCTAACCGGGTCGAACCATTATTATTTCCCTTCCACAAGAGGTATGCTTACCAATTTATCTCAAAACTCGTCCTCCCAAGATGTGATATTATGGTTTGTGGTTTTCCAATAAGTGACACTAGGGAGAACCACTTCCATCTCATCCATGACCTCCTCCTATAGTTCTTTCCTTTGTGATTCCTCAACTTCTTGCTCGTCATTGGTCAACACACGAGGATAAAGTAATTATGGCTCATCAAACTCGAATGCATTTTAAACTAGAGGTGGGACTTGTGCTTCATCCATTATCATCTCAAAATTCTGATTCATGCTTTAACACATCAAAATATGAAATAGGCTTGCCTTCACTTTCATCCTCCTACTATAATTTCGTGCTCTGATTTGTGCTGCAAGATGAACTCTCCTGTAGAAGGTGGACATATATCTTATTAAGTTCAACACTTACTACCTCTAATAGACAATATTGTTTTATGAGTTCGATACATTACTTTCTTGTTGCTTAAACTCGTATTGATTACAACCGATGGTAGGTTGTGAAAACATATCAATTCCTTGTTATAGAAACTTATATAATGATGGACAAGGTTCCGTATGGAATGACGTTACGGTAGACTCCTCAAATGGTTGTGAGTAAGGATGCGGCTCTTCATAACAATCTGTGGGGTAACCCTTAAAATGATAACACTCTGATGTGTAATGAGTCGTCCACAGATCTCGCACTAGACTCCCTCATGTGAAGTAAGGCCTCGTTCCCAGGATGCTCACAACTAGTCAATCATTGCTCATGAAACCTATAATTACATTTAACTTTCATAAAACATCATAGCGGAATCATCAAAATCGGCATCTCATTTCATTATAAAAGCTTTTGCAAAAGAATACATCGTTATCAAGTTACAAAATACATGTTGCATTACATCACAAAAGCATTATAAAAATGGATGCCATCCAAAAGAGCTGAGTAGCCATCCCGTGCCATCCTCAGCAACATCACCTACCAACTGGAAACACATAAAAGTCAGTTTTGCTGAGTGAGTTCTAATTTTATAATAAAACATACATTATCTTTTGTTTAAAACTGTTCTTTACTTCCATTCAAATCATACCATGCTTTAGAATGTGATCACACATCGTACGTACACATAGATAATAATTATTATCTTCATCATCATTCAATTCATTCTTATTATCTTCTCGTTTTCATCTAGGTCCTGTCATGTGCTTAATCCCCCTCTAGAGCACCAAGCAATTCATCTAGGGTTAAGCGACAAGGACCCCATACGTCTGGTCAATCACAAAACTGAACCCCTATGTGCATCCTCATGGGGTATATAACCCTCACATAGTTGAGCTGACACCCCTCATTGGGTGTGAACCTCCATACATTTGCTTAATCACACGGATTAAGCCCTAGTGTGCATCCTTCTGGGGTAGTTAACCCGCACACGGTTGAGCTAACACCCTTTATTGGGTGTGAACCTTCATACATTTGCTTGCAAGACTTTATTACGTTCGTTCATTCATTAATGCATGCACTCTTCGTTTTGTTCCTCTTTTCATCATCTTCCACTTTATGTTACATAATACTTTCAATTCATTCGTTAACATACAAAGCAAACCACGGGAAGACAATCATATAAAGCAAGGAACATAATAAACATACAACATCATCATACGAGGCATAAATCATACATACATAACAACATGCATAAGCAACAGTCTTACATCAACGTACATGCCCCACATGCCATCTATGACCTCAAAAGTCAACTTACAGAAACCCCCAGGAACCTCTCAAGTCAAAGCTTAAATCTACATATAATCCCAAAAGTCAAAAGGTCAAACTGTGTTTGTTTTGGGCGTACGAGCCCTATTTGGGCTTATGGACATTCTTCAGTCGTATGGCCTCCCAGGAGACTGAACACTTAGGTGAATGGACATCAGGCGAATGAACCCTATGCGAATGGACCTATGCGGATGGACACTAATGCAGATGGACACTAATGCGGATGGACACCATGGGCGACTGAACCCAATGTGGATGACTACCTTGGTGTATGGACCCTTAGTTGCACGACTCACATGCGAAGGAAACTCAGTCGAATGACTCACAAGTGTATGGGCTCCAGTCGCACGACTCACATGCGAATGAACCTCAGTCGCATGCCATTCGGTCGCCTAGCCCTAGCTGGTGCAGAATGCAGTTCATCCCGAACCAATGTGCGATTTTCGGCCTCCAAGCCCTCCCAAACTCGTTCTAATCCCAAAAAACCATCCTAAACCTTAGAAACACATAGCACAACACCATTCAAGCACACACAAGCCCGAAATCAAAACCCAATCGAATCACACACAAACACATACACACAGGTTCAACACACACTTCAAAAACGAGTTTTACTATGTGTTCCAACCCAAATCAGTTGAAAACATGTAAAATAGGGGTCCTAGAACTCACACAAACAACACCGTCGAGTAGAGCTTCAATCCAACCCGCTACATCTCAACTTTTGCGCTCGAAACCAAGAAAACCAAGCTTGAAACCAATTTTCTTCCCCTTTTCTCTCTAGGGCTCAATTTTATGAGTGTGGGGGAGGAGAGTGGGCTGCCCTCCCCACTTAATCCCCCACTCTTCCAAACCTTCTCCCGTTTTGGAAAGTTTGGTCCCTCGACTTTGGACTTTATTTCTTTTTTCTTCTTTCGTCGACTTTAAAGAAAATAACCGGGCGTTACAAGTCCACCCCCCTTAATAGGTTTCGTCCCCGAACCTGTTATTCCTCCAACAATTGTGGGTAATGCTGTCTCATATCTTCTTCAGTCTCCCACGTAGACTCAGATCCCTTCCTGTGCTTCCACTGTACACGCACAAGAGGAACCATTTTATTCCTCATCCTCTTTTCTTTTCAATCAATGATCGCCACCGGTTGCTCCACATAATTGAGTCGTTCGTCTACCTCGATATCCTCCAGTGGTACAATCATATCCTCATCTGCTAAACATTTCCGCAGATGAGATACATGCAATGTCGGGTGAATTCCACTTAGCTCATCTGGTAATTGCAGTATATAGGCCACCTCTCCTACTCGAGCAATGATTCGGAAAGGCCCTATGTATCTCGGGCTTAACTTGCCCCGCTTTTGGAACCGAATGATACCCTTCCAAGGTGAGACTTTCAACATAACCCTGCCACCCACCTAGAATTCAACGGTCTACATTGTTGATCAGCATATGACTTTTGTTTATCATTGGCTGCCTTCATGAAGGCTTTGATCTTTTCAAGCTTCTCAGTCGTAGCCTCAATTACCTTGACACTCCCTAATTCTTTCTGACCAATATCGCCCTAACACACGGGTGTTCGGCATCTCCTACCGTATAGCATCTCATAAGGGGCATACCAATGCTGGCATGAAAGCTGTTGTTATATGAGAACTCAGCTAACGGTAGGTGGTCATCCCAACTTCCTCCAAAACCGATAACACATGCCCGAAGCATGTCCTCCAATGTCTGAATGGTCCTTTCTTGTTGACCATCAGTTGGGGATGATAAGCCGTGCTGATGTGTAACCTCGTCCCCATAACATCGTGGAATTTCTTCCAAAATTTAGATGTAAGCCGGGTGTCACGATCCGATACAATAGACACCGGCACACCATGACGAGTTACAATCTCCTTAATGAAAATATCCACCAACCTCTCAGATGAATATGTCTCGCAGATTGGTAGGAAGTGAGCACTCTTCATCAAACGGTCAACTATCACCCATATGGCATCATACCCTTTCGGGGTACGCGACAACTTTGAATTGAAATCCATGGTGATGTGCTCCCAATCCCATTCCGGTATATCTGGAGGTTGCATCTGCCCATACGGCTTCTGATGCTCGGCAACATCTTTGTGGCATTGGGATGAATGGAGTATTGAGTCTTGTGAGCTTCATCCATGATCTTCATGCGTAGATCCCTATGACGAGGAATCCACATTCGTCCAAATCGGGTTCTAACACCAAGTGTGTTTTCACCTAATTCTGCAACCAGACCTCTCATTCTTTCCGAGTTAAGATGATCTTCTTTCAATGCCTCATCTTAAAACTCTTTGACTTGCTTCATCACATCAGAGGTCATGATTAACTGGTAGGCTTTCACCTGAATCGGTTCGGGTCTTTCTTTACTAAATCATCCGCCACCATGTTGGCTTTGGCGGATGGTAATGGATCTTGCAGTCATAATCCTTTATAAGCTCCAACCATCGTCTCTGGTTCATGTTCAGGTCCTTCTTCTCAAAGAAGTACTTCAAGCTCTTATGGTAAGTGAATATGGTGCACTTCGTCCCATACAGATAGCGCCTCCAAATCTTTAGCGCAAAGACCACGGCTGCTAGCTCCAAGTCATGAGTAGGGTAGTTGACCTCATGAACCTTCAACTGTCAGGATGCATAGGTTATAACCTTCCCTCTCTACATTAACACACACCCCAACCCCGAGTAGGAAACATCAGAATAAACCACCAGATCTTCACTTCCATCGGGTAATGACAGTACAAGAGCTTGAGTCAACCTTGCCTTTAATTTCTCGAACACCTTCTCTTGAGTTTGACCCCATACAAACTTCACCTCTTTTCGGGTCAACTTAGTTAATGGAGAAGTGATCTTAGAGAAGTCTTGAATGAACCTCCTATAGTAGCCCGCCAAACCCAAGAAACTACGAATCTCGGATGGCGTCTTTGGAGACTTCCATTGCATCACCACCTCCACCTTTGCTGGGTCTACCATAATCCAGTCAGGATTCACCACATGACCCAAGAATTGAACCTCGCGCAACCAGAATGTGCACTTGGAGAACTTGGCATACAACTTCTCCTTTCTCAACGTCTCCAAAACCTCCTGAATGTGACCGACATGCTCAATCTCACTCTTCGAATAAATCAGAATATCATTAATAAACACAATCACTAATTTATCCAACATTAGCTGACACACTCGATTCATTAGATCCATAAAAGTAGCTGGCGCATTGGTCAAGCCAAAAGACATGACAAGAAACTCGTAGTGACCATAACATGTGCAAAAAGCTATTTTAGGGACATCCTGCTCTTTCACCTTCAGCTGATGGTAGCCCGATCGAAGATCTATCCTTGAGAACCAACTGACACCTTGGAGCTGATAAAACAAATCATCAATTCTTGGTAAAGGGTATCGGTTCTTTATCGTCAACTTGTTTAGCTCACGGTAGTCTATACACATCCTCATACTATCGTCTTTCTTTTTCACGAACATGACCGGAGCACCCCAAGGAGAGATACTCGGTAATGAACCCCTTATCAAGAAGCTCTTGAAATTTCTCTATCAATTCTTTCATCTCAATCGGAGCCAATCGGTACAGTGCCTTGGCAACAGGTTGGGCACCTGGTATCAAATCAATCCAAAACTTGATCTCGTGGTCAGGTGGCACTCCTGGTAAGTCTTCGGGAACACATCTGGAAAGTCACACACAACCGGGACATTGGACAGTTGTGGTGTTGGTGTATCCACGTCCTTTGCATAGGCTAAGTAGGCACTACATCCACGCCTCATGCACTTTCCCACCACCGCCATTGAAATTACATTTGGGATCATCGTGCCCCGATCCCCATAAACTGTTACCGAACTTCCGTCAGGCGCTGTCAAACGAATCATCTTCTTGCGACACACAATGCTCACCTTATAGTCCGCCAACCAATCCATCCCGAGGACCAAATCGAAACCACCTAAAGTCATCACGAAGGGTCTAACCGGAAATTTTTGACCTTCTAATTCCACGTCACAACCCTCTATCATCTTGAAAATTCTGGTAGACTCACCTATGGTAGTTTCTACATCAAAGGGCGCATCAACACGTCAAGCACTAACATGCAGCTTAGCACAGAAAGCAACAGAAATAAAACTTTACCAGCACGAGAATCAAATAACATAGAAGCTAAAGTTTGGTTGACTAGATACGTACCAGACACAACATCAGGGTCCGTCCTAGCCTCCTCCTGCGTCATCGTGAACGCTCTGGCGCTCGCCCTTGGTCCGTCACCCTCAGCCTTCTTCTCTCTGGAACCTTCAGCCCTCGACTTCTTACAATCCCTACTCATATGACCACTTTCCCCACAGTTAAAACACCTCATACCCCCACAATCTCTAGCCATATAACTAGGCTTCCCACACTTAAAGCATACATTCAACTCCTTCCTACACTTGCCACTATGCTCCTTCCCACATTTGCCACACTTCTTCAATCCCGTACCCGGTGTGACCACATGGCGCTCATCCACCCGTGCCTTCTTGTTACCCGTCGAGGCATCACCCCGACCAAACCTCTTCCCATTCTAGTTCTGATCACCACCACCCTTCTTGTTCACCTCCACCACCACCACCTCTCACTCATCGTACAATCTTCCTGCCAAATCAACTGCCGACCTAAACGTGCTCAGTCGGGCAGCAATTATGTGCCTACGGATATCCGTAGGCAAGCCCTGAACATACCTCTTGATTTTTCGTGACAAGGGTGTCACTTGGTCCAGCACCAGACGTGCCATCTCATTGAACTTGGGGGTGTATTGTTGATGCGTCATTGTTCCCGCCTCTAGTTGCAGGAATTCTCTTTCCACCTTGTCCATTTCCCTATGAGGACAGAACTCCTTGATCACCAACTTTTTCAGCTCAGGCCATCTCATCCTCCCTATAGCCCGACTACCCTCAGCTTGGACAATATTGTCCCACTAACATAAAGCTGAGTCCATGAAAGATTAGGCAGCAAACTTCACTTTCTGGTCCTCTCGGCACTTGCTAATGTTTAAAACAGCTTCCATTTCTCTCACCCATCGGTGAGCCGTAGCAGTTGTGGCGTTACCATCAAAAGTAGGGGGCTTGCATCGTTGAAAAGCCTAGTAGTAACAGCCTCGTGCCGCCTCCGGCGCAGGCTCTTCTTCTTCCTCCTCTTCATCATCGGAGAGAATCGCTTCAGGCTCCGTTTGCTCCCGTCCTCCCAAAGACCGATTTCTCTCCTTTACTTCCCCTTCTCGTATAGTGTTGATAACTTCGGTCACCACAGACGGTAAGATTGTCTGCATGACCTGATGAACTTCTTCCACAACCGCCTCCTTTACCTAGGCTCTCAGATTGGCACTCTCATCACCGCCCTTCGGGTGAGGGGTCTCGGATCCTTCATGAACCACCTTTTCCATTTTGGGTCTCCCCCTCTTCGGTCGTGGTTCAGCACCATGACCTCCACCACGTGAAGCTTTAGAAGATCTACCACCGGCCATTCACACGCACGGTGAAAGATTCAAACACCAACACAGTCATTCAAGGGAACAACTCAGTTTATGTCAAGTATAGTAAGTCCCTAATTACAGTGGCTAGTTGTGATTAGCCACATACTTTACTCTTCATACCCTAAACATTGCCTATTCTGACTACATCAATATCTAAATCTGCAAACAACACATAAACCACATAACATGCGCACATAATACCGGTTAACATTAAGAAAATACCTAATGGCACGTAACTACTCAGACTGGCATCCCTTCCCTTTCTGTCCCATTTTCAGTTTAAGTTAAGGTTTATTTTGAAAATTTATCCGTTTCACTTAAACTTTGGCTTTGATACCAACTTGTAAGGCCCCGTTCCTGGGACGCTAACAACTGGTCAATCATTGCTCATGAAACCTATAATTACATTTAACATTCATAAAACATCACGGCGGAATCATCAAAATAGGCATCTCATTTCATTATAAAAGCTTTTGCAAAACAATACATCGTTATCAAGTTATAAAATACATGTTGCATTACATCACAAAAGCATTATAAAAATGGATGCCATCCAAAAGAGCTAAGTAGCCGTCCTGTGCCATCCTCAGCAACATCACTTGCCAACTGGAAACACATAAAAGTCAGCTTTGCTGAGTGAGTTCTAGTTTTATAATAAAACATACATTATCTTTTGTTTAAAACCATTCTTTACTTGCTTTCAAATCATACCATGCTTTAGAATGTGATCACACATCGTACGTACACATAGATAATAATTATTATCTTCATCATCGTTCATTTCGTTCTTATTATCTTCTCGTTTTCATCCAGGTCCTTTCATGTTCTTAACCCCCCTCTAGAGCACCAAGTAATTCATCTAGGGTTAAGCGACAAGGACCCCATACGTTTGGTCAATCACAAAGACTGAACCCCTATGTGCATCCTCATGGGGTATATAACCCGTACATAGTTGAGCTGACACCCCTTATTGGGTGTGAACCTCCATACATTTTCTTAATCACATGGATTAAGCCCCAGTGTGCATCCTTCTGGGGTAGCTAACCCGCACACGGTTAAGCTAACACTCTTCATTGGGTGTGAACCTCCATACATTCGCTTGCAAGACTTTATTATGTTCGTTCATTCATTAATGCATGCACTCTTCGTTTCGTTCCACTTTTAATCATCTTCCACTTTATGTTACATAATACTTTCAATTCATTCGTTAACATACAATGCAAACCACATGAAGACAATCATATAAAGCAAGGAACATAATAAACATGCAACATCATCATACGAGGCATAAATCATACATACATAACAACATGCATAAGCAACAATCTTACATCAACATACATGCCCCACATGCCATCTATGACCTCAAAAGTCAACTTACGGAAACCTCCAGGAACCTCCCAAGTCAAAGCTTAAATCTACAGATCATCCCGA
The DNA here is from genome assembly GCA_025506515.1 of Flaveria trinervia. Lineage (NCBI taxonomy): Eukaryota > Viridiplantae > Streptophyta > Magnoliopsida > Asterales > Asteraceae > Flaveria > Flaveria trinervia. The sequence goes on from JACCIX010001255.1 coordinate 36,665, forward strand.
AAGTCAAAAGGTCAAACTGTGTTTCTTTCGGGCGTACGAGCCCTATTTGGGCTTATGAACATTCTTCATTCGTATGGCCTACCAGGCGACTAAACACTTAGGTGAATGAACGTCAGGAGAATGAACCCTATGCAAATGGATCTATGCGGATGGACACTAATGCAGATGGACAGTAATGCGGATGGACACCATGGGATGAACCCAATGCAGATGAGTACCGAGGCGTATGGACCCTCAGTCGGACGATTCACATGCGAATGAACCTCAGTCGCATGCCATTCGGCCGCCTAGCCCTAACTGGTGCAGAATGCAGTTCATCCCGAACCCAATCTGCGATTTTCGGCCTCCAAGCCCTCCTAAACTCGTTCTAAGCCAAAAAAACTATCCTAAACCTTAGAAACACATACCACAACATCATTCACGCACACACAAGCCCGAAATCAAAATGCAATAGAATGACACACAACACATACACACGGGTTCAACACACACACTTCAAAAACGGGTTTTGCTATGTGTTCCAGCCCCAAATCAGTTGAAAACATGTAAAATAGGAGTCCTAGAACTCACATAAACAACAGCGTCAAGTAGAGCTTCAATCTAACCCGCTACACCTCAACTTTTGCGCTCGACACCAAGAAAACCAAGCTTGAAACCACTTTTCTTTCCCTTTTCTCTCTATGGTTGAATTTTATGAGCGTGGGGGAGGAGAGTGGGCTGCCCTCCCCTTTCAATCCCCCACTCTTCCAACCTTCTCCTGTTTTAGCAAGTTTGGTCCCTCGACTTTGGACTTTATTTCTTTTTTCTTCTTTCATCGACTTCAAAGAAAATAACCGGGTGTTACATGTGTAATGGCTCTTCATGAAAGTCACTACAAACAATACTTGAACAGAGAGATCATGGGCATCGGATATAAATTAAACAAAAATAAGAGAAAAAAATATACATAAAAATAATAAGAATCCAAAATATACACAAATAGTTAAAGTAGCAACTTCGATCTTTCTTGGAATCACCGTGTCCCCGGTAACGGCGCCAAAAACTTGATGCGTGTAAAGTACATATATTTTTAGTAAGGATTTTTCACACAAATGAGCTTTAATTTAAGAAACAATTATCACTCTTAAACCAACTACACACAATAGGCAAGTGCACTTATCACATAGTAGTATAGTCTTAGGTAAGAATCAAGTATCGATTCGTGGACACAATGGCTCCCAATACTAAATCATTGTCATTATTTAACAGATCAATTGAGTTTGGATTTGAAAATATTGAATTAGCTAAAATGATTAGCAAGTTAAACTAACAAACAAGAAAGTAAAGATGAAGATACACAATCAATCAAAGATATCACTTGGATTTTGATTCCACTTAGCAATGAGTTAACAACTAGCACAAACTCAAGGTGAGGACATTTTTTACACATAATACATGGAAGTAGCCTAAACCCCCGTCAAGGATATCTATACATATAACCATTTGGAAAGCTTGAACAATAAACACACTATAGCCACCTAAAGTTATGACATGAGGAACTAATAATACAATTATGTTGATGTTAAAGATGAACTATACTCCTATTAGGGTTATCTAATTCGACAAATATTTGGAAAGTTAATACGATAAACACATGATAACCACCTCAACTTGGATAAAATAGAGAAAACTATAATCACTCATTAAATCATAAATTTCATACCACGATTACAAAACAATTCATAACTAATGACAAGAGAGATTCATGACATACACTATAGAATTCTCAAACATAAGCATAAGGATGCACATTTGACCAATTCTACTAAACCTTCAACCTTTTTTCATCATTCCTAGTCAAATGTCATAAGATTACATACAAAAGATGCAATTATATGCATAAGTCTTGTAAGAACATAAAGTTTTCCAACATAGCATGCTTACAATCCTAGTTAATGTAACAAAATTAAGAAATGCTCAAAACACCTAAGGTTTGAGGGAGGCTGGGGTTTAGATCCTTCTTGAAAGTGTGAAATCTTTTAATCTTGGCTTTCAAATCTTGCAAAAACTCTTAAGAAATGCTTAAAAAGACCTAGGGGTTGAGGGATGCTAGGGTTTTGAAAGAAATAAAAGTTATCATGAAATAAGGGTGTATTAGGGTTATAACCCATTTTATACCCCAAATATGACCATATCTGAAGTGATATAATCATATTCAACATAAAAATGAGTTATTAGAAATTTGACAGCTTATATGGCTATATTCAGCTTCAATATGGTTATATCAAAACATTTTTCTTTTGAACTTCTTCAAATCTTAGTTTTTCTTCATAATAATAATCGAGCTTCATCTGAGAACAACAAAATTCAAATAAAACATAAATAAATGTCTAAATTATAAATTTTGTATCAAAATTGACTTAGATGCAAAGAAATATATAATGAAAACGTGTATATTTATTATCATATCAACAAAATGAAAATGTGTATATTTATTATCATATCAGCAAGTTTTTAAAAAGTTAGTGAGTCAGAAGAGAAAAAAAATCTTTTTTGATGGAAATAACAAAATAGGCCAAATCATCTCAGGGATGAAAATAAAAATCCATTTTAAATTTATTCAAACAAAAAATAAGTGACAGGAGAAAGAGAGAGAAATATGAGAGTGAATTTAGGAATTTTAGTTACGAGTGGTGGTTACCAAATTAATTATTTAGTTTATTCCTATTTTATCTTTAAGACCTCATTAAACACCAATAATCTTTTATTTTATTACTAAAATATCACCATTTAATCTCAACCATAGATGAAAAAGATCAAAGGTTAAAATATAGTTTTTTTTGTTTTTATTATAATGTGGTTTTCAATGGAACCTATATATATAGGATAAGCATCAAATTTTAACCATTATTTATTATGATAACCCAATAACCTAACTAGTTTTACACAACAAATCACATTGTCACTGTAGGTTATTGTTATAATGGTAAAACTAGTGATCTATAACGAACTTAATTTTATTTACAAGTATAGCAAGACTATACTCGTACTAAAGATACTAAAATGATATATTTAATGGTGTAATTTGTATAAAATGTAACATCATACAAAATAGTTAAGAAGATTTTAAAAAAATATGAAGTTTTTTAAAAAGAGAGGGAAAATTTAAAGTTAGGGGAAAAGCAATAAATCAATGGTGTAACACGATGTTAAATATAGTTACCATGCATAATTATTGTGTAAATGTTTGTTACATTAGGGTTAATGGGTTACAACAATAAACAATGGTTAACAATTTTTTTTACATATATATATACACACATATATATGTGTGTAGATAGAAGAGAGAGAAAATTTCACCGGTCATCCCTAAGCTCCGCTCAAATTTCATATTTCGTTCATAGAATTGAAAATTACAAGCTTAATCCTAAGGTTTGAAGAAAAGTAACATGTTTCGTCCGTGGGTCAAACAACCATTAATTAATTCCGTTAATGTTTTCCAAGTTTTTTAGATTGTTTTTCTTAATTATTCATTTTGTAAAAGAGGGGTAGAAGAGTAATTTCACACTTGATTAATGACAAATTTTAATGACAGTTAGAGCTAGAAACAGAAAGTGTTATGTTTTTTTCAAACCTTAGACCTAAACTTATAATTTTTCAAGGCAATAGACGAAAGGTGAAATTCAAACAAATCACTGGAATGTTTCACTTAATTTACTCATATATATATATATATATATATATATATATATATATATATTATAGAGAATATTTGAAGAGATTGATGCAACCGAAACATCCAAAGTCCATCCTGCATGCATGCTGCACAAGTACTTAAGAAGAATTCTCAGAAAGTTTTACACTTGCAACAGAAAATACTCTAAGTGTAAAATCTTCTGAAGCCAATACCAATATCTTTCGAAGCCAAAGATGAAGTCTTCCAAAGCTTCAGAGACAAAGTCTTTCGAAGCCTCAACTCTTGAAGACAAATTTATTCTGAAGACTTTTTGTAACATGTTTTATCTGATGTACTTTTCCATAAAGCTGGACCTCTTCCCACTGCATCTCTGTAAAGTCACCAACTTGCATGATTTTGTGAAAAGGTTCATACTTTTGGTAACTATACATTAAGGTCTTGAGTCTGTAACTTTATACTTCATGTACTTTATTCTTTTTGTAATAGATAAGGATGTGAGCTATGGCATGTCATAGTCACTAGTGAAAAGGCAATCTGTCTTTCGACTTTACAATTGATTTTGTTGTGTCTAGTCAATTGTATCCAGCTGGCTTTCATAGCATAGCCGGCTGTAGGATGTAGTATAAGTATCTCATGTTATTATTTCTTTCCTTCATGCTTTGTAACACTTGTAATAAAACATAAAGAAAGCAATACACTGCATTCTTTAAAATCATATACTTGTGCTCTTGTGTTCTATCTCTTATATTACTTGTGTTCTTAGTGTCTTATTATGGTTAATCCAGTTCACTGTTTGATTAAATTTTGGTTAATCTCCTCTTTGTGTTGTTATGTTGTAAGTGACACCCTTCACCGGTCCTGCATTTGGTATCAGAGCATTCCAGGCTCTTGATATAAGATCTCACCATCTTAAGATCCCTCAGACACATAAATACTAAACTTTTCAAATGGCAGCCATTTCCAAGACTGATATGAAAACTGGAACCATGAACAAGTCCCCACTGATCACTCTTGATGACTTTGATACCTGGTGCCTGAGAATAGAAGGTTTCATCAGGTCTCTAGACTCAAGAATGTGGGAGTCTGTTGAGAATGGACCTTACATACCTAGCACCTCCTCTGCTACTTGTGCTAGTATGATCCCCAAGGCTGTGGCAAACTACTCTGATGAAGACAGGAAGAGAGTAGAGATTGATAGAAAAGCCATGACAGTCCTTCAGAGTGCTCTTCCAAACTCTGTATACAGAGGTTTCAAGAAATGCAAAATAGCTAAACAGTTGTGGGATGCACTGAAACTGATGTATGAGGGTTCCTCTGAAGCCAAGGAGAACAAGAAAGATCTCCTGAAGCAGTAGTTTGAAAACTTCACCTTCAAAACAGGTGAAACCATGACTCAGCAATACTTCAGGTATGTTGAGATTGTGGATACCCTTGTGGATAGAGGAGTTCCTCTTGAGAATAGGGACATTGTAAAGAAGTTCATGTCCTCACTTTCTAGGTAGTGGCCACACTACTGTGTGGTGATCAAGAGGACTAGAAATCTCAAAACTCTTACTCTGACAGAGTTATATGGGATTCTTAGTGGTTACCAGATGGAGATGAACATGCAAGGTTCATCTGGCAACTCCAACAATCAAATGGGTTCAGCCCTGCATGTGGTTGAAAGGGATAGCATAGAACCCCAACATCATCTCATATGCTACCCTGACAACTCACCAAAGGGTCCTTTCATCACTTTCCCAGAGACACCAAGGGAGAACTACACTGAAGGAATCCCATTCCAAGAGATAAACTCTTCTCAAGCTTTTGTGTCTTCTGATGAAAGTTGGGGAAGCTTTCTTTTCACTCTTGAAGACCTGGACAGTATCCATCCAGATGATCTGGAGTACATGGAGATAGTTCAACAGATGGCTCTCCTAACTCACAGAGCCAAGAAGTTTTACAAGACGACAGGAAGGAAGTTTCCAAGCAATGCAACTAGTGAAAAGTTTGGCCTGGACAAAGGCAAAGTCAAGTGTTACAACAGTAACCTAATGGGTCACTTTGCCAGGAAGTGTAAGGCACCTAGAACAAATAGTGGCCAAACACAATCTAGACCTAACTAGACTAACAAAGCTACCCAGAATGAGAAGCCAAAGCAGCAAGTTGTTGTTGTTATTGAAGAAGGAGGCTTTGACTGGAGCTTTCATATGGAAGATGCTTCTCCAAACCAAGCACCGATGGCAGATCATGATGAAGCCAAGGTATTGGAACATCTCTGTACCCCTGAATGCATTGCTAAAGTTAATAGATACAGGTCCTATATCTTGGAAATGAGATCTGATCTTGAGTCCCTAAACATTTTAAAAGCTGATTTTAGAAAGTCTGAAAGTGATTATAAACTGAAGATAGAGGACTTAGAGAAAACTAATTCAGTTCTAAAACATGAGCACATAGATTTAGGACTCAGATCAAGGATCTCATAACCAAGCTTACTGAGTGCCAGGTTGAGCTTGTGATCAGCAAAGCCAGAGCAGACAAATTTGTTCTTGAAGAAGAGACCTTCAAGAACATGATATCCTTATTCTTGCACAACAAGGTGTGCTATCAAAACAAACAGTGACTAGGATCAAATGAGATAGCTCCTCCACACACAATCTTGTCTGTAAGATCACCTAGGTGTTGAACTTGTGAATATGAGCTTCCTCTCATAGATCCTTTGAGTGAAGAGGATGAAGAAGTGATCGTGAAAAATTCCTCTGAGAAGAGTGAAAAGGAGGATTCTAAGAAGGGCCACTATCCTTCTGAGGAGAAGAAGAAGACTATGATGACCATGTTAATGAGAAAGAACTTGATCAGGAAGAGCAAAAGAAAAGCAAGGAAGTCTCAAGAGATCAATTTATCTCTGTAGGTTTTGAAGTAGTAAAGACTAAAAACATCAACAAAAACTCTTCTACTAAGAGTTCTGGTTCTTGTTCAAATTATTTTGCTAAGGATTTTCCATACAATCCTAAGGGTACTCTTCATATGACCAAACCAAGGACTTCCAAGAGTTCCAAGAAGATTCAAGCTTTGGAAGGAAAATATGTTTCCTTCAGAAGCTCCAAATCTAAGAAGAAGGCAAGTGGAAAATTGTCTTCGGAAGAAAAGTTGGTCTCGGAAGAAATGAATATTTCTGAAGCACTGAAGTTTGCTGCAGTGTCTACAAAATCTTCCGAAGGATCAGTCATCAAAACTTCCGAAGTATCAAAAGCTTCCGAAGTATCAAAAGCTTTTGAAGTATTGAAGGTCAAGTCCAAGACTTCAAAGGTGGTGTGGAAGTCTAAGAAAGACCAAGTGACTAAAAATTCTCTATCAATAACAACTCAAGATCCTCTTAGCAGAAACATAGAATCTATTACTGTTGCATTACCTTCTATTTCACTTTGAGAGCACAAAACTAGTAAGGCTTGGGTTTCCAAATGTCACTATTTTCTTTGTGCAGGGACAACTCAAGACAAACAAAAATGTCTGGACCATTGACAATGGTTGTTGCTTTTGGAGGAGATAAAGTTGGTTAAATTTCTGGAAGGCACATGACAGGCAATAGGTCATTACTCCATAACTTTTAAAGGATTGATGGAGGGCCATTTGCTTTTGGAGGAGATGAAGGTGGTTAAATTTCTGGAAGGGGCAAGGTCTTAAATGGTAAGCTCAACATCAAAAAGATAAAATTGTCAAGGGGCTTGGGTACAATCGTCTGAGTGTATTCCAATTTTGTGATTAGAGTCATAACATGCTCTTTACTGAGTATGAATGCATTGTTCTCAAGCCTGGGGTGGTCATTCCTCATCACCATATCCTGCTTAGTGCCACTAGGAAAGGGAACATGTACAAGATGGACTTGCAAGAAACATCTCCCTCATAAGATGTTTCATGCTTTCTGTCTAAAGCCAATAGTGATGAGTCTTTCCTATGGCATAAAAGAATGTACCATGTAAACTTTAAAAACATGAATAAACTTATTAAGAAAGATTTGGTAACTGGAATGCCAAAGAAAAAGTTTACAAGTGATGACCATTGTGTTGCATGCCTGAAAGGGAAGCAACATAAGGTATCCCATAAGCCTAAGGAAAGGAACTCCATCACTACACCCCTACATTTGATACATATGGATCTCTTTGCCCCCCTAGTGTAATGAGTCTAAGAAGGACCTCTTACTGTTTACTGATCATAAATGACTTTACTAGATTCACTTGGGTCTTCTTCCTTAGAACTAAGGATGAGACTCTTGAGATTCTGAAGAGTTTCATCTTGAAGATTGAGAATCAATCTGATCATAAGGACAAAATCATAAGATATGATCAGGTAACTAAATTCAAGAACCAAATCCTTGATACATTTTGTGATGAAAAAGGTATTACAAGACAATACAGTGCTCTCAGGACTCCGCAACAAAATGGTGTTGCTGAGAGGAGAAACAAGACACTGATTGAAGCTACAAGAACCATGTTGTCTGACTCTAAGCTACCCATCACCTTCTGGGCAGAGGTAGTTAACACTGCCTGCTATGTGCGAAACAGAGTTTTAGTAGTTAAGACTCATGGCAAGACTCCTTATGAACTTTGGCACAAGAAGAAATCTCTCATTGGTTTTTTCAGGTCATTTGGATGTCCTCGCACCATCTTAAATACCAAAGATCAAATTGCCAAGTTTGTCGAGAAATCAGATGATGGACATTTTATTGGATACTCTTCTCAAGCTAAAGCTTACAGAGTATACAATCTCAGAACTAGAATTGTTGAGGAGTTAGCCAATATGACTTTCAATGAACACACACCTTCTGTAGCTGGTTATTGTCCTGATTGGCTGTTTGATCTTGATTTAGTTACCAACTGTGCTAACAAATCTTGTGAGACTGTTTAAGGATCTACAGAAACTTTAAATACAGGTGATCCTGATCCAGATTTGAGCTGAGAAGATCTTCAAGTAACACATCTTCAGCTCTAGTTGGAACTACTTCTACAAATGAGGTTTCTATCAGCACTACAATGACAACTTCAGCTGATACATCTGGGATGCCTTCAAATTCCAGCTCAAAGGCTCCAAAACCAGATAAAGATGGCTCCCATGTAGAAGAAACCAATAGAGGTGGTGACAGTGATCAGGAATTTCTTGATGCTGATAACCACTCCATTGATGACAACATTAATGATGTCACACACTCACTGGATCAAGTTTCTCTTGATAAGTGTGCTGATGTGGTGGGTGAAACATCTATACCATATCTAAATTTCTCTAATTTAGATCTCTCTCAACAACTTGCTTTGATCCCTCAACTAAGGATCCACAAGTCTCACCCCAGCACAAACATCATTGGAGATGTTGTCACAGGGGTAAGAACAAGAGGACAAAACCATGAAGCAAATGTTTGTATTCACTCTTGTTTCTTGTCCCAGATAGAGCCAAAGAAAGTTGACAAGGCTCTAAAGGATGGAAGTTGGGTTGAAGCTATGCAACAGGAGTTGCTTTAATTCAAAAGGCAGAAAGTTTGGAACCTTTGTCCTCTTCGTCATATGAAGACTACCATTGGAACCAAATGGGTGTTTTGGAATAAGAAGGATGATAGAGGCATTATCATCAAGAACAAAGCTAGACTAGTTGTTCAAGGATACACACAAGAAAAAAGGATTGACTACACTGATGTCTTTGCTCCTATAGCAAGACTGGAAGCTGTGAGGATATTCCTGTCATTTGCTGCATCCAAGAACTTCAAGGTCTTTCAACTTGATGTGAAGTGTGCTTTTCTTTATGGAGTGATTAATATAGAGGTATATGTCAAACAGCCACCTAATTTTGTATATCCTAATCATCTTGATTATGTCTGCAAGCTTGACAAAGTTTTTTATAGGCTGCATCATGCACCCAAGAAGTGGTATGAGACACTATCTAAGTATCTTTGCAAACATGGATACAAGAGAGGTACTATAAATGGAACTCTCTTCATCAAAGGACAAGGAAATGACATACTGCTAGTTCAAGTGTATGTAGATGACATCATCTTTGGGTCAATTAATCCAAAGCTCTGTAAAGACTTTGAGAAGCTGATAAAGGATAGATTTAAAATGAGTGCCACGGGGGAACTCAATTTCTTTCTGGGAATTCAAGTGAAGCAAGTTGAAGATGACATCTTCATTAGTTAGTCAAAGTATGTTCAGGACATACTCAAGAGGTTCAATATGACTGATTATAAGATTTCTAAAACACCCATAGCAAGAAACCACTCCCTTGGACCAGATCTTGAGGGGGAGTATGTGGATGAACACCTTTACAGGGCTATGATTGGGTCTCTTATGTATCTTACAGCTAGGAGGCCTGATATCATATTTGCTACATGTATTTGTGCAAGATATCAAGCCAACCCTAAGATGTCTTACCTCATCACTGTCAAGAGGATTCTAAGATACCTCAAAGTGCTTCAACACTTGGTTTATGGTATCCTAAAAATCCTGACTTCAATCTGTATGCATATACAGATAGTGATTATGGTGGTTGCAACATGACTGCAAAGTCTACATCTGGGGGATGTCAGTTTCTTGGTGGAAGGGTGGTCTCATGGCAATGCAAGAAACAATCTTGTGTCTCTGCATCAACTGCTGAAGCTGAATACATTGCTGCTGCAAGCTGCTGTGCTCAAGTGCTTTGGATTCAGAATCAGATGCTAGACTATGGGTTAAACTTTAAGGAGACTCCCATTCACATAGACAACAATAGTGCCATCTCAATCACAGAAAATCATGTGCAGCACTCAAGGACCAAATACATCAATATCAGGTATCATTTAATAAGAGATAATTATGAAAAGGGGTTAATTAAACTAGTCAAAGTTCACATAGATAAACAATATGTTGATCTGTTTACAAGGCTTTTGATGAACAGATATTTAAATATCTAATATTAGCTATTGGGATGATCAACTTTGAGTAAGTTTTTTTCTTAAAACTAATTCTTATTATTTCTTAAAATTTGTGTGTCCTAAGTTGTCTACTTCATCACTTTCACAAGCTCTTGTTTTCTTGGATGAAAATCTTTTTGAAGACTTTTCTTAGATTTTTGAAAATTTTAATCCTTCAGAAGAAAATCATACCTTTAAAACAAATAAATGTCTAAGAAATTTACCTTCGGAAGAGATTTATGAAATATCTTCCGAAGCTTAAACACTTGCCTCAGACACTTACATGTTTTCAAGGACCTTTTTCTTCCGAATCAAAATTAACTCTCAGAAGCTTTGTTCTTTTGTGTACAAAGCATTCAAGTCTTAATTTCTCTTCCAAAAGAAAATTTTCAAAACTCTCAGGAAATTCTTCCGAAGTCATTTTAGCTTCGAAATCTTTTTCATTGAAAACATCCGAAGATAATTTACCTTCGAAAGCTTTTTGACATCCAAGAAAACTACTTTTTGAGCAAAAGTAAACTACTTTTTCAAAGGTGGGGCTGACATCCAGATTTCAAAGTTTATCCTCTTTCATTAAACTTTATCTGAAATCCTATTCACATATAAACCCAACGGTTTGCTCCTCTTTTTGTCATCTACTTCTTCCTCCAAACCTAAAACCCCAAATTTCTCTCTGAATTTTCTTTTTTCTTTCTTTCATCATCCCTAAGCTACCTCACAATGGCCAACCCTGCTCACAGAAATGACCCGAACTTTACCATGCAACTACATAGGCAACACAACCAGGTTGCTCTGTTAAGCTCTGAGAAAGATCCTCATTTCTCAGAGGTTTTTCGCTTCTTAGCTTTGCCCAACTACTTCACCTCCCTAACCATTGATCCTCCATTATATGAGGATCATCTGCTTGAATTTTGGAAGGCCTGCCAAGAAGTCGTCATGGATGGGGAGAAGGCACTGTCTGCCACCGTGCTGGGGAGAACAGTCTTCATCACTCAGGCCATCATCAACATGCATCTTCAACTGGATGATGAAGAAGGTGAGGTGTTCTTCCCAAAGGAATCTATCAATCATTCCTTTGAGCAGATGGCGTATGAGGAAGACTTATCTGCAAGACCTTCAGGAAAGGGAAGGTCCCATCCTAGTGGAGATTCCTCCTCCATGTGGTTATCCACAGCTTATCCAACAAGCATGGTGGATGGGACCAGATTCCTGAGGATCTCGCCTTCATTATCCATGGAATGATTCAGGGGGTCAAGTTCAGGTATTCTCAATTTGTTTATACTAATTTACTTGAAAACTTAGATTCCTTAGAATATTACATGTTTTCTAGATATGTCCATTACATTCTTAACTGTGAACTAAGCTCACAGTTAAGGGGAACATGTAGCATTCTTAAACTGGGAAAAATGAAGCCCGACATCTTTAAAATACTAAGAAAGCCTACCGTTGGCTTCTCTAGAGTAGAATCAGCCCTAGTAACAAAAATGTTAGAGCTCATTGCTCAAGGTGACAACCTAGCAGCACCAGCTAGTGTTGAACCCACACCTTCTACATCACTACTACCCACACAGCCTCAATCACCATCACTTACCAGAGAAAATCCAAACGAACCCCTGCTCAGACTAATCAGTTTGTGGAGGCCCCTATACACTTACCCAAACAAGAGGAAGTGAAAACTAGAGCTCCCACTTCTCCTGAGGAGCAGACCACTCCCATCTCTTCAAGGACTAGTGCTTAGGTTCCTCATGCTCAGCCTGATGAGCTCATTAGCCACCTCTCCCAAACTGCCTTAAGACATCACTCTAAGTCTCAACACTCAGGTGATCAACCTTCAGGTGACAGTTACCATCCCTAGCCTTTAGATCTCAATTAACCTATCCCAACCTTGACTTCTATACTGATGAAGATTTAGGTTTCAGTGAGTACTATGATTCTCTCTTCTTTTCCCCTACTTAAAGAGAGATGAGTGCTGTTGAGTCTCCTATTTCTAGCCCTCATCAGTCACCTACAATTGAGATGGACACTTCTGAACATGTTCAGGATGTCCATATGAAAGAGGCTCTCACTTTAGAAAGTGATTACATCATTAAGACCTCAACCATGGCAACTCATCCCATTGATATCTCAACTGAGATTGCCAGTGCGCAGAGGAAATCCAGTAGCCAAGAACCCGAAGCATGAGTTGGTGAAAAGATCAATATGGTATTGCATGCCAGTTTTCCTAGTTAAAAGTTGTAAAAAGAAAGAAAAGGATGGCTTCTAAACCAAGCCGAAGAAGAAGAAGACTACATCTTTTTTAAACCTCAGGATGAGTCAGAACATCCTGAGGATGTGCAGCCAGAGGATGGTCCATCATCTCCTACTCCAGTAGCTCCTCTAGCATGAGGAAGACCCATCTTGTCCTGGACATACACCACAAATCCGGAAAGATGGCATGTCATTAGAGAACAAGGCACTGAATACATCTACACTTGGCATGACATGTTTCAGTTGCCTCTGCATGATCTCTTTGACATGAGAAGACATTTTGACAGTCTAAAGGATCCTAATCACCTCATGAAGAAAGGAATGGTGATCACCCTAATGAGGACTGTTGATATCTGAAGTCTACTAAGTGTTTTGGTAGCATCAGCCTAGGGGGAGTTTGTAGAGAATATATTAAGAGGCTGATGCAACCCAAACATCCAAAGTCTATCCTGCATGCATGCTGCACAAGTACTGAAGAAGAATGCTTAGGAAGTTTTACACTTGCAACAGAAAATACTCTAAGTGTAAAATCTTCCGAAGCCAAGACCAATATCTTCCGAAGCCAAAGATGAAGTCTTCCGAAGCTTTAGAGACAAGTCTTCCGAAGCTTTAGAGACAAAGTCTTTCGAAGCCTCAACTCTTGAAGACAGATTTCTTCCGAAGACTTTTTGTAACATGCTTTATCTGATGTACTTTTCCATAACGCTGGACCCATTCCCGCGGCATCTGCATAAAGTCACCAACTTGCATGAGTTGATGAAAAGGTCCATGCTTTTGGTAAATTTCTACTTCATGTACTATATCCTTTTTTGTAATAGATAAGGATGTGAGCTATGGCATGTCATAGTCACTAGTCAAAAGGCAATCTGCCTTTTGACTCTACAATTGATTTTGTTTGTGTGTAGTCAATTGTATCTAGCTGGCTTTCATAGTATAGCCGGTTGTAGAATGTAGTATAAGTATATCATGTTCTTGTATCTTTCCTTCATGCTTTGTAACACTTGTAATAGAACATAGAGAAAGCAATACACTGCATTTTTGAAAACCATATACTTGTGCTTTTGTGTTCTATCTCTTATATTACTTGTGTTCTTAGTGTCTTATTGTGGTTAATCTAGTTTACTATTTTATTAAGTTTTGGTTAATCTTCTCTTTGTGTTGTTGTGTTGTAAGTGACACCCTTCACCGGTCCTGCATATATATATATATATATATATACGTGTATATATATGTATGTATATGTGTGTATATATATACGTGTATGTGTATATATCTATATATCTATATATATACATATATATATATATATATATATATATACATATATATACATATATATAATATATATATACATATATATATATATATATATACATATATATATATATATATATATATATATATATATATGTATATACATGTATATGTATATATATATATATATGTGTGTGTATATATATATAGATATATATACGTATATATATGTATAAAAAGTTAATGAGAAAACTATTTGCTGACTACACTTTTTCGTTGCAAGGAGTATTGAACAAAAGAAAACATATGTGATAAATTATAGTTTTGCAGCGACGAAACATTGTAACAGTTGTATAAAAGTAACACATTACATATGCATCACATGATTACATAAAATCCCACTCCATTAGTTATTAGAACCCTTTGGCTACATTCTTATTAATTTATTAGCAATGGCACCCTATCATAAGATAATCTTAACATATATTATTACATAACTTGTATATGTGATTTATCGAAAATTACGGATTTTGATATTAAGCAAAAATAGTGACAAGTTTAAATACTTATTTCTAATTTTGTAATAAGATTGAGTATTAACACCCAAAGATGTTAAATCTTCTACTAGGTATAAGGGTATTTTTGTCTTTTCATATTATAAAACTATGTAAATCAGTGGGACTAATTGTGTTATTTAATTAAAACAATATTTTTATATATAATATATACATATATAGTAAAGATATCAAATGAAAACCATGTTTAAAATTGAAGACCAAGAAAACCACCACTACCCAATCATATATATCTTAATTGATTTAACTTTTCAATTGTTTAAAGTATATTTGAGTAAACTTCAATCTAATTTTTTTGAGGTCATTGTATACTTTTAATATAAACTGTAACACCCGGTTATTTTTATATTCATGGAAGGAAGACTAAAAATGGAGGAAAAGAAAGAAATACTATTTAACGCAAGTTGAGGGGTTGAAAGTGTGCAAAGTACAAATTTATTATAATTTTGTACAAAAGTAGCATCGCCGCCCATGCCATGCCATTTTCACCTTTTTTGCTGATTGTAGAGAGAGAAAGAAGCAGAGCAGAAAGCTCTTGGGTTTTGAAGAACAACAAGAAGAAAATCTCGAATTCAAGGTAAGAATTCGTGTGTTTATGGTGTTCTTAACTGTTTTTATCCTTGGTTGTATGTTATGTATGTTGTATGTGTTCAGGTGTGTGTTTTAGGAGGTTTCTAGATAGTTGAACTCTGTTGCAAACGGGTTTTTGAAGAAGTCATAACCAATAACTACAAAGGTGAGTTCTAGAACCCCTCTTTTACATGGTTTAACTGATTTTGGGGCTGGAAATGCATGTGAATTTTTTTATAAAGTTGGGTGTTGCACCCCTGTGTATGTGTTTGTGTGTGAATCGGGTGGGGTTCGAATTTGGGCAACGTATTTAGAGGTTTTGGCTGCATGGTTCAGGGGGAGTTTGTTGGACCAAAAGAACCAATGAGCCAATATCAGAAAACCTCTAAGTCCCACATGGTATCACAACAACTGCTGAAAGCTTCATCAGCAGTTTGACAAGTGCTGAAGACTTCAACAGCTGAAGATCAAGTGCTGAAGACTTCAACAGCTGAAGAACTAAAGTGCTGAAGTACAACAGCTGAAGAACACAAGTACTGAAGCTGAACAGCTGAAGAACGCAAGTACTGAAGCTGAACAGCTGAAGAACACAAGTACTGAAGCTGAACAGCTGAATAACACAAGTGCTGAAGCTGAAAGACCAAAGTACTGAAGTACAACAGCTGAAGAGTTTACAAGTGCTGAAGATCAACAACTGATGTACAAAGTCTGAAGACAAAGACTGAAGACATCAGCTGATGATATCTACTGAAGTCATCAGCTGATGAAACATCTGAAGGTCAAAGTCTGAAGATCATGTACTGAAGCGTCAGTAGTTTGTCACAACTGCTGAAGAGTACTTCTTCAGTAGTTGTGATATCAGTAGTTTTATATTTCTAGTTTCAGTAGTTTTGTAAAACGACTGAAGAGCTTGTTTTTCAGTCGTTGTAGTTTCAGTAGTTTTATATTTCAGTAGTTATAACAAAAAAAAACTTGTTAGGATCAGTGATCTATGTTTGATTGATTGAAGAGTATTGCAGCGGAATTCAAACAATGAATTAGTCAATTCACAAGAACAAAACGATATTCAATGAAGAACAAAGACGGTTATAGAGAGAGAGAATATCTGCAAATATATTTCATTCAATATTCGCTTTCGTGGTAACAGAATGTCACAATAATGATTAGGTCGACACCTCTTATATAAGAGATGTGACGTCTGCTGATGTCACTTGATAGTGACATCTAACAGATTTATTACAATTGAAACACAACTACTGAAGATGTCAAAACAGCTGACATCTTCTTACAAAAAGTTCTAAGTGTTATCAGTTGTTATAACTACTGAAATATAAAACTACTGAAACTACAACGACTGAAGAACAAGCTCTTCAGTCGTTTTACAAAACTACTGAAACTAGAATATAAAACTACTGATATCACAACTACTAAAGAAGTACTCTTCAGCAGTTGTGACAACTACTGACGCTTCAGTACTTGATCTTTAGACTTTGACCTTCAGATGTTTCATCAGCTGATGACTTCAGTAGATATCATCAGCTGATGTCTTCAGTCTTTGTCTTCAGACTTTGTACATCAGTTGTTGATCTTCAGCACTTGTAAACTCTTCAGCTGTTGTACTTCAGTACTTTGGTCTTTCAGCTTCAGCACTTGTGTTCTTCAGCAGTTCAGCTTCAGTACTTGCGTTCTTCAGCTGTTCAGCTTCAGTACTTGTGTTCTTCAGCTGTTGTACTTCAGCACTTTAGTTCTTCAGCTGTTGAAGTCTTCAGCACTTGATCTTCAGCTGTTGAAGTCTTCAGCACTTGTCAAACTGCTGATGAAGCTTTCAGCAGTTGTTGTGATACCATGTGGGACTTAGTAGTTTGACTGACACTCAAGAGATTGTACTTGAGATTTTCCACATGATTAACATCATCAAATTTGATTTCTCCATTGGAGACAAAGCCTTTACCAATGATGTAACCCCTAGCATCATTGCCAAAAGAAACAAATCCCTTCTTTCCTTGAGAGTAGTCATGAAGAAGAGAGCTGTTCCCAGTCATGTGCATAGATCCCCCACTGTCTACATACCAGATGCTACTTTGGCATGTTGGAGAACCCTGCAAAAATAAACAATCAGTTAGTTTTAGAGACCCAAACCTTTTTGGTTTTGGGCCTGGTCTCATCAATAGATGGTAAACTAACAGGTTTATTTGAAACAACAGCCTGAGAGGAAGAAGATGGTGAAGAAGAGGAATCCTTTGGCTTGGATCTCCTTTTCTGTGGTTTCAACATAGGAGCATCTAGTTGGTTAACTCTACCCAACAGATGTTGAACCATCATGACCAGCTGTGTCTGATTTTGTGATAAAGCTTTCAGCTCATCAGACACATTGCCAGTAGAGTTTGATAAGTTCCTATGTTGCATCTTCTTCTTCTGAGCACTCTCAGCTGTCACCTGTTTAACCCCTTCCTTTTTGGATTTCTTTGAGGACTTAAGGGTTACAGGATTTGATGTTGCTGATACAAATGTGGTCTCAAACTCAATTTTCATTTTTACCATTTTCTCTTTAATTTCTTCTTTTTGTTTGAGTTTGGAACCTCTTTTGTACCAGCAATCATCTGTAAGATGATTGAACAAACCACATACTTCACATGGTTTCTTCTTCATCTTAGGTTGATTATCAACTAAAGAGGGTGAAGCAACTGGAGACTTGCTCTTCAATGCTTTGGAAGCATTGTTTGCTTTCTTGACTGCCTCTTTAGTAGTCTTCAAACTCTTTCTACTGACAGTTTTCTTCTCTTCAGTACTGACAGTAGTTGGAGTTTGAACTTCAGGTGTTAAATCCTGCTCTCTAGTCCTTTCAGGACTTTCAGAATTAACTCCTGAGTTGATCAACTCATTGATCATGTGAGTGTCAGCATTTGAACCATCAACATCAGCTGATAGGTTCAGAGAGGGCTTGATGCTGACTGCTACTTCTGATTGTGCTGTATCAGAAAGTAGATCACATGATGAGATGGATTGGTTATCACTCTCACCATCAGATTCTACCTCTGCTCTTGGAGTAAAATTTGTAGGTGGAGCAGTGTGATTGTAACCAATGCCAAACTTCACATTGGAAGCAAATTGCTTACTAAGAAGCATTTCAAAACCTTTGCATGATTGTACCCATCTGTCACACTCTACCTGGATAACTGCAAGGGTTTCTTTGAGATCTTTATACTTCTCTAGAAGTATCTCTTCCCTAGCCTTATCATCACTGATTTGGCATTTCAGTTTGTAAATCTCATCATTTTTATCATTAAGCACAGACTCAAACTCAGCTTTGTTTTTGGAAATAATCTGCTCTAGCTCAATGTTCTTATTGATTAAAGTTACATTTGCCTCTCTAATAGATGCAAATGCTGCTATACATGTGTCAGAACATAATTTGGCTTTTGCCTAAGAGGATACCTGTGATACTTTTGGTGTAGAGGCATTAGAGGATGAAGTATCAGCAGAATCCAAAGCCATAAGAGCTAGATTTCCAAATGGACTGTCACCACCGTGTTGACCAGCACCTGAGAACAGTTGTTCATGACCAGACATGTCATCTGGTAAACTGCTCCAGTCAACAACTCCTGGGGTGAAGAAGCTGTGTTGTTAAGGTTGAGTTTGTTGATGAGATTGGGAAGGCTGTGGCTCAGGCAATGCTTGTGGTTGTTGTGCGATTGGAGCTTGAACAGAATTTGGTTGAGGCACATAATAGCAGGGATAAGGATATGACATTTGACCCTGGGAACAAAGTATGCAGGAGATCTAGGATGTGAATAATGACCAGAACCAGCAGGATGTTGCCCTCTGTTTTGTGGACTAGTACTAGGAAAAGTCACAAAGGGTGCAGAAGAGTTAGATCCAGTTGATCTACACTCTCTTGCAAAGTGTCCTAGCCTTTGGCATTTGTGACACCTCAACTTACTCTTGTCAAAACCAACTTTGGTTTTGCCAGAGAGTCCAGGATATTTCCTGCCAGTTCTCTTGTAGAACTTCTGAGATCTGATATTAATCAGTGCCATCTGGCTCAGAATATCCATCTCTTCTAGATCATCATCAGCTATTCCTTTCAGATCATCCATGATGAAGCATAAATTGTCACTATTACTGCCAGAATGACTCTCAATACCAACAAATGCATGATCAGAACTATTTGAAGAGAAATCTATATGCTCATCATAATTGCTTTCAGATGCAGCATATTCTGACTCATGACCAACCAAGGCAGTATTGCCTGGTACAAAGTCATGAGTGAGCTTTCCTGATGAGGACAGTTTCCTCTTCTGCTCTATTTCTCTTTCAAATGTAAGCAGTTTCCCATGAAGTTGGGTGAGAGATAGGCCTTCTAGATTTACACTGGAGCGTAGGACAATAGTGTATGTGTCCCATCTCTCAGGCAGTGATCTGAGGAATCTGTTGTTCATCTGGCTATTGGTGTATTCCTGTTTCACCATTTTCAGCTCAGATATCAAGCAGGAAAAACGCTCAAACTGTTGAGTCAGTGTCTCTCCCTTTCTATGAGAGAATGTCTCATATTGTTGGGCAAGGATCTCTCTATTGTTTGCTAAGACCTCATCAGTGCCACCGAATTGTGCCTTCAGGGCATTCCAGAGATCATGAGCAGTTTCATGATGCATAAGCCCTGAATAGATTTCATTAGGCAGTGCCATGGCCGTAATTCCATGGGCTTTAGCATCAATCTCAAATAGTTTCCGATCTTCATCACAGTATTGTTCCTTCTTCTTTGGAACCATTTGATTGGTTTCCGGATTGTTCACCATAGGCTGAACTGTTAACAGACAGGTGATGAAGCATTCTTCGTTGCCATATGTTATACTCGGTCCTAACCAGCATCGGAGGCTTGGTTGAGGAACCAGTATTGTGAGGGTCATTAGAAGGAGTCGTCATTTCGGATTCAATCAAATTCAGTTAAACTAAAACAGATTTAGAACAGACAACGCAACAACCAATTGAACCAGAAGATCTCAAAATAAATGAACGAAAGCGGTAGAAATTCAATTATCTATAACCAGTTCTTGCAAATACGCTAATTCAATCAAACACAGATATCAATTAGCAGTTTCAATGATCAATTGTTAGATCGATCAATGATTAACCAGGCTCTGATACCACTTGTTAGGATTAGTGATCTATTTTTGATTGATTGAAGAGTATTGCAGCGGAATTCAAACAATGAATTAGTCGATTCACAAGAACAAAACGATATTCAATGAAGAACAAAGACGGTTATAGAGAGAGAGAATATCTGCAAATATATTTCATTCAATATTCGCTTTCGTGGTAACAGAATGTCACAATAATGATTAGGTCGACACCTCTTATATAAGAGATGTGACGTCTGCTGATGTCACTTGATAGTGACATCTAACAGATTTATTACAATTGAAACACAACTACTGAAGATGTCAAAACAGCTGACATCTTCTTACAAAAAGTTCTAAGTGTTATCAGTTGTTATAACTACTGAAATATAAAACTACTGAAACTACAACGACTGAAGAACAAGCTCTTCAGTCGTTTTACAAAACTACTGAAACTAGAAATATAAAACTACTGATATCACAACTACTAAAGAAGTACTCTTCAGCAGTTGTGACAAACTACTGACGCTTCAGTACTTGATCTTTAGACTTTGACCTTCAGATGTTTCATCAGCTGATGACTTCAGTAGATATCATCAGCTGATGTCTTCAGTCTTTGTCTTCAGACTTTGTACATCAGTTGTTGATCTTCAGCACTTGTAAACTCTTCAGCTGTTGTACTTCAGTACTTTGGTCTTTCAGCTTCAGCACTTGTGTTCTTCAGCTGTTCAGCTTCAGTACTTGCGTTCTTCAGCTGTTCAGCTTCAGTACTTGTGTTCTTCAGCTGTTGTACTTCAGCACTTTAGTTCTTCAGCTGTTGAAGTCTTCAGCACTTGATCTTCAGCTGTTGAAGTCTTCAGCACTTGTCAAACTGCTGATGAAGCTTTCAGCAGTTGTTATGATACCATGTGGGACTTAGAGGTTTTCTGATCTTGGCTCATTGGTTCTTTTGGTCCAACACTAAGGCGTAGGATGTAAGATTTAAGCTTAGAACATGTTATATGTTGTCCGGGGACTGATTTATGATGTCTAGGAGGATTTAGAATGCTCATGCGCCTAAGTAGTGGCCCATGCGCCCAACAGAAAATAATTGTCTAAGTGTTTCCATGCGCCCAAAACCTCATGCGCCCAAAACCTCATGCGCCCAAATAGTACCCATACGCCTAGAATAGGTTGAAATTTTCTAACTGTCCAGACGCCCAGATAGCTCATGCGCCTGCATAGTGCCCATGCGCCTAGAATTGCCCAGAATAGACTAAGTGTTGCTCATGCGCCCAAATAGTGCCAATGCGCCTGAAAGTTGCCCATGTGTCTAAGTGTTCCCCATGCGCCTGAAAGGCCATGCGCCAGCATAGTGCTCATGCACCTGCATAGTGCCCATGCGCCTAAAGACTTAGAATATTTTCTTACTTTTGGGGAAAAGCTAAATGCAGGCTTTGACTTGGGAGGTTCTCGGGGGCTATGTAAGTTGAATTTTTGAAGTAATAGATTATATGATGGGTGATGTATGATTGATACTAATGTATGTTATGTATGTATGATGGGTCTTGTATGGTGATGTTGTATGTTTATATTCATGTTCCTTATTATGTATGATTATTTTCCCGTAGCTTTACGTTGAATATTAATGAATGAAATGAAAGTATTATGTAACGTAAAAAGAAAGATAATGAAAAGAGGAACGTAATGAAAAAGCATGCATTAATAAATGAATGAAACTAAGAAAGGCTTGCAAGCAAATGTATGGAGGTTCACACCCAATGAAGGGTATTAGCTCAACTGTGTGTGGGTTAGCTACCCCAGAAGGATGCACACTAGGGTCCAATCCTTGTGATTGACCATATGTATGGGATCCTTTCCGCTTGCCCCAGATACTGGAGTTAGCTTCGTGCACAATCTTTGAGGTCTATGAAAGACCTCAGGCCGAGTAACAAGCTTTGTGCACAATGTTCGGGGTACAACATATGGCATTGGTCCGGAATGAAAGAGAAAAGATAAGTGGTGAATGTACTTGCCCCAGGTACTGGAGTCAGCTTCGTGCACAATGTTCGAGGTCTATGAAAGACCTCAGGCCTAGTAACCAGCTTCGTGCACAATGTTCGGGGTATTGTAGATGTCATCGAAAGTAATGAACGTACGAATGAAAGTAAGAAAGTATGAATGATTGTGAATGAAAGTAACGAAAGTGAATGATAATGACGTACGGTGAATGAAAGAAAGTTAACGAACAAATGATGAAGATAATAATGTTATTACCTTGATGTACGTATGATGTGTGGTCACGTTCGATAGTAAAGAAAGTGTTTTAACGAATGGAAGGTAATGTAATTTTTTCATAAAACTAGAACTCACTCAGCAACACTGACTTTTTGTGTATTTTCTAGTTGGCAGGTGAGCATTGCTGAGGATGGCGCGGGGTAGCTACTTGGCATTTTTAGATGGCATCCATTTGATAGAAATATGATGTTTTTGTGATGTAATGCAAATGATAATATTTTGTAACAGTTAACTACATTGTATTGTTTTTCAAAAGCAGTCATTAATATATGAAATGGATTTCTATGTATTTCGCTGTAGTATTTTAGCAAATCTAAATATATGTATTATGTTTTATGAGCAATGATTTAACAACTGTAAGCATCCCGGAATCGGGGCCTTACACGTTGGTATCAGAGCCAAATTTTAAGTGAAACGGGTAAATTTTCAAAAGAAACCTAAACTTAAACTGAAAATGGGATGGAAAGGGAAAGGATGCCAGTCCGAGTAGCTGCGTGCCATCAGGTAATTTCTTATGGTTAACCGGTATTATGTGCGCATGTGATGTGATTTGTTCTGTGTGCTGTTAGTAGATTTAGATACTAATGTAATTAGGATAGGAAATGCTTGGGGTATGAAGAGTAAAGTAAGTGGCTAATCACAACTGGCCACTGTAATTAGGGACTTACTATACTTGACATAAACTGAGCTCTTACTTTGAATGACTGTGTTGGTGTTTGAATCTTATAGCGTGTTAGAGGATGGCCGGTGGAAGATCATCGAAGGCTTCACGTGGTGGAGGTCGTGGTGGACGTGGTGCTGAACCACGGGCTACAAGAGGAAGGCCTAGGGCCAAAAAGGTGGTTCATGAAGAACCCGAGACCCCTCATCTAGAGGGCGAAGACGAGAGTGCTAACTTGAGATCCTATGTGAAGGAGGCTGTTATGGAGGAAGTGCATCAAGTCATGCAGACGATCTTACCATCTGTAGTGACCAAAGTGATTAAGGTTGTGTGGGAAGGGGAAAGAAAAGAGAGGAACAGGTCCTCGGGAGGACGTGAACAACCTGAGACTGAGACGGTTCTCTCTGATGATGAAGAGGAGGAGGAAGAGCCGGTGTAGGAGACGGCACAAGGCTGTAACTATGGGGCATTTCAAAGGTGCAAGCCCCCTACCTTTGACGCTAACGACACTACTGTTGTTGCTCACCGATGGGTGAGAGAGATGGAGGTAGTACTCGACATTAGCGAGTGTCGGGAAGATCAAAAGGAAGTTCACTACTCACTCATTTGTGGACTCAGCTTTGTGATGGTGGGACAATATTATCCAAGCTGAGGGTAGTTGGGCTATCGGAAGAATGAGGTGGCCGAAGCTGAAGAAGTTGGTGATCGAGGAGTTCTGTCCTTATAGGAAAATGGATAAGGCGGAAAGGGAGTTCCTGCTGTTGGAAGCGGGAACCATGACACATCAGCAATACACCACCAAGTTCAATGAAATGTCACGGCTGGTGCCGGATCAACTGACACCTTTGTCACGAAAGATCAAGAGATACATCCAAGGGCTGTTGGCGGATATCCGTAGGCACATGATCGCTACCCGACCGAGCACGTTTAGGTTGGTGGTCGACTTGGCAGGGAGGTTATATGATGAAAGGCCCGTGGTGGTGGCTGAAGTCAACAAGAAAGGTGGTGGTGATCGGAATTGGAATGGGAAGTGATTTGGACGTGGCGGAGCTGCTCCAAGTAACAAAGGTGCACTGGTGGATGACCAACGGGTTGTCACATCCGATGCGGGTCTGAGAAGGTGTGGTATTTGTGGAAAGGAACACACCGGAGAGTGTAGGTGGGGTTTGAGCGTGTGCTTCAAATGTGGGAAGCCAGGTCATATGGCGAGGGAATGCTAGGCAAGGAAGTGATTTAACTGTGGCGGGGAGGGCCACATGAGTAGGGACTATAAGAAGTCGAGGGCTGAAGATTTGGGAGTGAAGAAGGCTAGAGGAGAGGGAGAGAGGGCGAGTGCTAGAGCTTTCACGATGACATAGGAGGAGGCTAGGACGGACCCCGATGTGGTGTCAAGTACGTTTCTAGTAAACCAAACTTTAGCCTCAGTGTTATTTGATATTGGTGCTAGTAAGAGTTTTGTTTCTGCTACTTTCTATGCTAAATTGCCTGTTAGTAGTAGGAGTGTAGATGTGCCCTTTGATGTAGAAACCGCCACACGTAAGTCTACCAGGACTTCTGAGATGATAAAAGGATGTGACGTAGAATTAGAAGGTCGCAAGTGTCCTGTTTAACGATTCATGATGACCTTAGGCGGGTTCGATGTAGTCCTATGAATGGATTGGTGGCGGACTACGAGGTGAATATTATGTGTCGCAAGAAGATGATTCAATTGATAGCGCCTAATAGAAGTTCAGTGATGGTTTACGGTGATCGAGTCACGATGATTCCGAAAGTGATTTCAATGGCGGTGGCAGGAAAATGCATGAGGCGTGGATGTAGTGCCTACTTGGCCTACGTAAAGGACATGGATACGCCAACACCATAACTGTCTGATGTACCAGTTGTGTGCAACTTTCGGACATGTTTCCCGAAGACTTACCAGGAGTGCCACCTGACCGTGAGATCAAGTTCCAGATTGACTTGATACCGGGTGCCCAACCTGTAGCTAAGGCATCGTATCGGTTAGCTCCGACTAAGATGAAAGAGTTGATGGAACAATTGCAAGAGCTGCTTGACAAGGGGTTCATCAGACCGAGTATCTCTCCTTGGGGTGTTGCGGTCTTATTCGTGAAGAAGAAAGATGGTAGTATGAGAATGTGTATAGACTACCGTGAGTTGAATAAGCTGATGGTGAAGAATCGGTATCCCTTACCGAGAATTGATGACCTATTTGATCAGCTTTAGGGTGTCAGTTGCTTCTCGAGGATAGACCTTTGATCTGGCTACCATCAGTTGAAAGTGAAGGAGCAAGATATTCATAAAATAGCTTTTCGCATGCGTTATAGACACTACGAGTTTCTTGTTATGTCTTTTGGTTTGACCAATGTGCCAGCTGCTTTTATGGACTTTAGGAATCAAGTGTGCTGGCCGATGTTGGATAAATTAGTGATTGTGTTTATAGATGATATTCTGATTTATTTGAAGAGCGAGATAGAGCACGCCGGTCACATTCGAGAGGTTTTGGAGACGTTGAGAAAATAGAAGTTGTATGCCAAGTTCTACAAGTGCACGTTCTGGTTGCGCGAAGTCCAATTCTTAGGTCATCTAGTGAATCCTGAAGGGATTATGGTGGACCCGGCAAAGGTGGAGGCAGTGATGCAATGAAAGTCACCAAAGACGCCATCCGAGATTCGTAGTTTCTTGGGTTTAGCAGGCTATTATAGGAGGTTCATTCTAGACTTCTCTAAGATCGCTTCTCCACTAACCAAGTTGACCCATAAGGATGTCAAGTTTGTATGGGGTCAAGCTCAAGAGAAGGCATTTGATCTGTTAATGGCGAGATTGACCCAAGCTCCAGTCTTGTCATTACCTGATGGAAGCGAAGATTTGGTGGTTTACTCAGATGCTTCCTACTCGGGGTTGGGGTGTGTGTTGATGCAAAGAGGAAGGTTATAGCCTATGCATCCCGACAGTTGAAAGTTCATGAGGTTAACTATCCCACTCATGACTTGGAGCTAGCAGCCGTGGTCTTTGCGTTATAGATTTAGAGGTACTACCTCTACGGGACGAAGTGCACCATATTCACTGATCACAAGAGCTTAAAGTATTTCTTTGAGCAGAAATACTTGAACATGAGACAAAGGAGATGGTTGGAGCTCATAAAAGACTACGATTATGAGATCCATTACTATCGGGCAAAGCCAACGTGGTGGCGGACGCCCTTAGCCAAAGGAGAGACCCGAGCCAATTCGAGTGAAAGTTTACCAGTTGATTATGACCTCTGATGTGATGAAGCAGGTCAATGAGTTTCAAGATGAGGCATTGAAAGAAGATCATCTTAATTTTGAAAGAATGAGAGGTCTGGTCACAGAGTTGGGTGAAAACACACTCAGTGTTAGAACCCGATTTGGACGAATGTGGATTCCTCGTTACAGGGATTTACGTGGGAGGATTATGGACGAAGCTCATAAGACTCGATACTCCATTCATCCCGATGCAACAAAGATGTATCAAGATATGAAGAAAGACTATTGGTGGTCAGGTATGAAGCGTTATGTAGTGGAGTACGTGAGTAAGTGTCTTACTTTCTTGTAGGTGAAGGCAGAGCATGAGAAGCCGTATAGGAAGATCCAACCTTTGGATATACCGAAATGGAAATGGGAGCATATCACCATGGACTTTATCATAAAATTATCGCGTACCGCGTGAGGATATGATTCTATATGGTTGATAGTTGATCAATTGACGAAGAGTGCTCACATCCTACCGATCCACGAGACATTAGCACGGTTTACATCTAAATTTCGAAGAAATTCCAAGATGCTACGGGGACAAGGTTACACATTAGCACGGTTTATCATTCTCAGACAGATGGTCAGTCGGAAAGGACGATTCAGATGCTGGAAGATATGCTTCGGGCATGTGTCATTGATTTTGGAGGAAGTTAGGATGACCACTTACCGTTAGCTGAGTTCTCATATAACAATAACTATCATATCGGCATTGGTATGCCTCCTTATGAGATTCTGTACGGTAGGAGATGTAGAACGCCCGTGTGTTGGGGTGATATTGACCATAAAGAGTTAGGGAGCATCGAAGTGGTCGAGGCTACGACTGAGAAACTTGAAAGGATCAAATCCTTTATGAAGGCAGCTAAAGATAGGCAAAAGTCGTATGCTGATAAGAGGTAGACCGATTGAGTTTCAGGTGGGAGATAGAGTTATGTTGAAAATCATCTCACCTTGGAAAGGTATCATTCGATTCAGAAAGCAGGGCAAGTTGAGTCCAAGGTACATAGGGCCTTTCTAAATCATTGCTCGAGTAGGAGAGGTGGCCTATAGACTGGAGTTACCAGAGGAGTTAAGTCAAATTCATCCGACATTCCATGTATCTCATCTGAGAAAAAGTTTAGCAGACGAGGATATGGTTGTACCACTGGAAGATATCAAGGTAGATGAACGGCTCAATTATGTGAAGCAACCAGTGGCGATTATTGATCATAAAGAGAAGATGTTAAGGAATAAAGTAGTTCCTATTGTGCGTGTATAGTGGAAGCATAGGAAGGGATTTGAGTCTACGTGAGAGAGAAAGGAGGAAATGAGACAACGTTACCCACGATTGTATAAGGAATAACAAGTTTCGGGGACGAAACCTAAAATAAAGGGGGTTGGACTTGTAACACTTGGTTATTTTTATATTCATGGAAGGAAGACTAAAAGTGGAGGAAAAGAAAGAAATGCTATTTAACCCAAGTTGAAGGATTTAAAGTGTGCAAAGTACAAACTTATTATAATTTTGTAGAAAAGTAGCATGGCCGCTCATGCCATGCCACTTTTCACCTTTTCTGCCGATTGTAGAAAGAGAAAGAAGCAGAGCAGAAAGCTCTAGGGTTTTGAAGAAGAACAAGAAGAAAAGCTCGAATTCAAGCTAAGAATTTGTGTGTTTATGGTGTTCTTAACTAGTTTTATCATCGGTTGTATGCTTATGTATGTTGTATGTGTTTGGGTGTGTGTTTTGGTGGGTTTCTAGGCGGTTGAACTCTGTTGCAAATGGGTTTTTGAAGAAGTCATAACCAAAGGATGCAAATGTGAGTTCTAGAACCCCTCTTTTACATGATTTAACTGATTTTGGGGCTGGAAATGCATGTGAAATTTTTTATAAAGTTGGGTGTTGCACCCGTATGTATGTGTTTGTGTGTGAATCGGGTGGGGTTCGAATTTGGGCAATGTATGTGTTTGATGATGTTCTTGTTGTGTTTCTAAGGCGTAGAATGTAAGATTTAAGCTTAGAACAGGAAATATGATGTCTGGGGACTGATTTATGATGTTTACGAGGATTTAGAATGTTCATGTGCCTAAATAGTGGCCCATGCGCCCAAATAGTACCCATGCGTCTAGAAATAGGCTAAAATTTCTAAGTGTCCAAATGCCTAGATAGCTCATGGCCCTAGGCACTCATGCGCCTGCATAGTGCCCATACGCCTAGAATTGCCCAGAATGGACTAAGTGTTGCTCATGCGCCCCAATAGTTCCAATGCACCTGAAAGTTGCCCATGCGACTAAGTGTCCCCATGCGGCTGAAAGGCCTTGCGCCTGCATAGTGTTCATGCGTCTGCATAGTGCCCATGCGCTTAAAGACTTTTTGGGGAAAAAGTGAAATGTAGGCTTTGACTTGGGAGGTCCCTGGGGGCTATGTAAGTTAACTTTTTGAAGTCATAGATGATATGATGGGTGATGTACGATGATGTATGATTGATACTTATGTATGTTATGTATGTATGATGGTGCATTGTATGGTGATGTTGTATGTTTATTCATGTTCCTTATTATGTATGAGTATTTTCCTGTGGCTTTATGTTGAATGTTAATGAATGAAATGAAAGTATTATGTAACGTAAATTGGAAGATAATGAAAAGAGGAACGTAATGAAAGAATGCATACATTAATAAATGAATGAAAGTAAGAAAGGCTTGCAAGCAAATATATGGAGGTTCACACCCAATAAAGGGTGTTAGCTCAATTGTGTGCGGGTTAGCTACCCTAGAAGGATGCACACTGGGGGTCCAATCCTTGTGATTGACCATATGTATGAGATCCTTGTCGCTTGCCCCGGGTACTGGATTTAGCTTCGTGCATAATGTTCGAGGTCTATAAAAGACCTCAGACCCAGTAACCATCTTCGTGCACAATGTTCGGGGTAGAACATAGGGCATTGGTCCAGAATGAAAGAGAAAAGATAAGTGGTGAATGTACTTGCCCCAGGTACTGGAGTCAACTTCGTGCACAATGTTCGAGGTGTATGAAACACCTGAGGCCCAGTAACCAGCTTCGTGCATAATGTTTGGGGTATTGTACATGTCATCGAAAGTAGTGAACGTACGAATGAAAGTAAAAAAGTATGAATGATTATGAATGAAAGTAACAAAAGTGAATGATAATGACGTATGGTGAATGAAAGAAAGTTAATGAATGAATGATGAAGATAATAATGTTATTACCTTGATGTACGTATGATGTGTGATCACGTGCGATAGTAAAGAAAATGTTTTAACGAATGAAAGGTAATGTAATGTTTTTTTAGAAAACTAGAACTCACTCAACAACGCTGACTTTTTATGCATATTCCAGTTGGCAGGTGAGCATTACTGAGGATGGCGTGGGGCAGCTACTTGTCATTTTTGGATGGCATCCATTGATAGAAATATGATGTTTTTGTGATGTAATGCAAATGATAATATTTTATAACAGTTAACTACATTGTATTGTTTTGCAAAAGCAGTCATTAATATATGAAATGGATTTCTATGTATTACGCTGCAGTTTTTTAGCAAATCTAAATGTATGCTTTATGCTTTATGTGCAATGATTTATCAGCTGTAAGCATCCTCGGATCGGGGCCTTGCATGAACTCCAAGTAACGTCAATGATGACGAAACGACTTACTATACATAACTTGTACGAGGTACATATACGTAACTTCAGTTGTACATTGGTAACACGTACATACATATACATAACCCCTACATAACGTAATTATTAGTTGTACACATTGTAACACGTACATACATATATGTAACACCTGGCTTTCATGGGTTTCATTTATAATACCCCGACTGATGGCAGAATGATCAGGGCGGACATATGTGTAACGATTATTCATAGCACATGGTGTGAAGTCACTGGATCGGTAGACATCCGAGCGTGTTCTTGACGGAAGGAGACAGAACCAAAACCAAGAGACAAATAATAACACGAACTATAACAAAATAGTTTCATTGATAAAACATAATGATTACAAGCTCGTTACAACATAAGAATCATGACTCTTGGCAAGGGGAGATCGAGCATGATCTCCCCTCCCATCCGGTAGCACATAGGCCCCGAGCACCCTCCTTCTCCTCTCTACACAATTAAACTGGTATTTGTTGATACATGTATGTCCCTAGATCATGGTATGTGATGTAATATATCTTGTTTGGTATGATTAATGAAATGATATTGATAGTCTGTTAGTTATAACGTTTAATAGTTCATTAAGGAGTCGTGACTGAATTGATTGGGTTTATGATTATTTGAATGGTTGCACATTATGTTATATTAATTAACTAAAACATTCAAACTTAACTAATGAAGTTGCCATGCGAATGAACCATAAGCATGAAGAAATTCACACGATTGACTCAGTCGCACAATTGAACCAGGAGACTGGATCAGTCGTACGACTGTAACATAAGATTGGCTCAATCGCACGACTGAACACTCAGTCGCACGAATGAACCAACCGCATGGTTCAATCGCACGACTGAACCAAACTAATGGTTCAGTCGCACGATTGGATAGTGCCAACCTATAAATAAAACTCAATTCGTGAAAAACGACAACTCTCGATCAATTACGATTCCAGACGAACCCTAGCCGTCCAAAAACCTTCCAAATCGTTCTCCAAGTTCATAGAACACATTAGATCGATTCCCAATCGACTTCTAACGTTAGTTTCAATCCTTGATTGATTCTTCGTGTGTTCTCACTGATTGGATCGCCAATCAAATAGGATTCCGCACTATTTGATCTAGTTACACGTTAATCATAAGGTATTTCGGTCAAATACCAGGTCCTATCAAGTGGTATCAGAGCTATTGGCTCTTGATTACGTGTTGATTCAATCAAGATTGCATAAAAGTTTGTGCTTTTACACTAAAAACGCAATCTTTGGCATCAAAAGTGATCTTGGAAGTTCCCTGCTCATCGACGTTTGGTTTCTACGGACTTAGGCGATTAGAACTTGTGAAATTTCGAATTTTTACGGCTGAAACCCGTCAAACCTAGAAATTTTCGCAAAACAGCAGCTTCAGTCGCACGAGTGACTCATTCGCACGACTGGACTCCATTCGCATTGTTCATACCCACGATTGGACCTAGTCGCACCCTCATTCGGCCGACTGAACCGTTCGTTCGCATAGCTCATACGCACCAGATTCATTCGCACGACTGAACCAATCGCCCAGTTCATTCGCACGATTGAACCAACCGCAGAGCTTATACGCACGATTAGCTCATTCGCATCCTTCAGTCGCATCAGTGAAAGTTTGTTTGATTAGATTATAAGTTTATTAGTCCTGGAAGATCAGATGTCAGCCTTTACTGCTGGGAAGGACTCAAGGATACAGAACCTGCTGTTGCTTGAGAGTGAGGTGGGGAATCACAATAAACCACCAAAGCTTTTGACTTTAGATGAGTTTCCCCACTGGAAACAACGTTTTGAGATCTACCTTAATGGAGTAGATTCTAATCTGTGGGAAGCCATTGAGATAGGTTATAGTACACTGGTGGGAGCTGATAGAGTTAAACTAACATTAAGCGGGATGACAGACGCACAGAAAGTAAAGTAAATGCAGAGAAAAGAGTTTATGCATTGATCACTCAGTCTATCCCCAAAGAAATATTCCACCAGTATTCAG
Organism: Flaveria trinervia; assembly: GCA_025506515.1. Classification (NCBI taxonomy): domain Eukaryota; kingdom Viridiplantae; phylum Streptophyta; class Magnoliopsida; order Asterales; family Asteraceae; genus Flaveria; species Flaveria trinervia. The sequence goes on from JACCIX010001255.1 coordinate 68,891, forward strand.
AGAACAAGCAGTCCAAGAAACTGTGGGATGCGCTAGAGAAGAGATATGATGGTAATGCATCATTGAAGGCAATCAAGGCAAAGGAGTTAAAGAAGGAATTCGATAACTTCTCATCAATTGGTAATGAAATTTTGGACGAAGTCATAGACAGATTCTACCACTTGATGAGCGAATTGCATACACATGGAGTGGCTACTACCATGGAAGAGAAAGTAAGCAACTTCGCAGACGGGTTGCCTGATAAGTGGGCTACATTCGTGTCTAACCTGAGACAGAATGGAATCCTTGTAAAGCTGGATATAAATGACTTCATTCTTAAGTTGCGAGAAGAAGCACTAAGGATGAAGTATAGAGCTCAGAAGTCTTCGTACACACAAAATCCAGCTTTATACAACGCCACGCCTCAAGCTAAGACATCTGGAGCACCCCTCCAGACTGCTTTTGTGTCTAGCTCGTCAGGTCCTTCACATGCTTCCCCTTCTGGATCAGACACGTCTGGGTCATCATGTACCCATCATATTGGATCAGAAGCAAACACTACCAAACTGAAGATCGAGAACCTCGGTAATGTGACCGTGGAAGTAGCTCGAGAGCATATGGATCTTTTAGCAGCAGTGGTTCATTCATATGATGGACTTGTTGCGGGAAGATTGGAAACTGCCATCTGGCAGATGAGGACTACGAGCAGGTGGATGAGATGGAGCTTGAAAGAATGGATATAATGTGGGCCTTAGCAAGTGCTGTCCGGAGGGCGAAGAAGTTTGTGAAAAAGACTGGACAGAACTTGGTTGCTACTAAGGATACCACCTTTGGCTTCGACAAGAGTAAAGTGACCTGCTTTAACTGTGGTGAGAAGGGGCACTTCAAAAGAGAATGTGTCAAGCCAAAGAAGACGGGGAATGGGAACCCGTTCTCATCCTTTACTCGCCAAGACAAGCAAGCCTCTAGTTCTACTTCATCAAACAAGGATCCAAAAGCCTTAACTGCTCATGATGATGAAGGACAGGATTGGAGTTTTAGGTTTGTCTCACCAGGAGAATCTAACATTGCCAGTGTTGAGGATATTGATGATGATTCTGCGAGTGAAGGTGATATAGCAGTTGAGGTAGCAATGTCACATAGTGAAGAAACAACTGCAGCCGAGGTCAGTTACAAACCAATTGAGAAAGTTTCCACGTCAGAGACAGAAAAGGCAGAATCACCAGAACCAGAAACATCTGATGCTGCACTGATGGCTAACTCTTCTGAACCAACTCAGGTAAGTACCACTGACCAAATTTTAATAACCATGCTTGTTCTGATTGTGACACTTTTAGGAATAGCATAGATGAAAAATTTACTAGGTTATTAGATCATAATGATAACTTAGTAAAATATTTACGTCTGTGCACTAAGGCTAATAGAGTACTAAAACAAAATGAGCATAGTTATAAAGAAAAGATAGACCTATTGACTAAACAACTTAGGAAACCAAAGTGGTGGCCTTTAACCAAGCAAATGACATTAGGTACTATCTAAACTCCGTAGAAGAAACTAAGAAGCAAAAGGCGGTTCTAGAAGTCGAAGTTAATTCATTAAAACAGAAACTGCATAGTTGGACTAGTTCTTCACACATAGTGAGAGAAAGGAATAACGGGGAGGGATTAGGCTACAAAGTGGTTCCACCACCACCTGAGACCTTGATGAACACTAAGACTAGACCAGTAAATAATAACCCCATCAAGGATCATGTGGTGACCACTCCTCTTGTTACTATCCAGACACCTCATGTTCATCTACTGAATCTGGTCAGAAACAAAAGGAGGCCACTTCAAGGAAAGGGTAAATTGCCTTGTGTTAACCTGGAAAATGACTTTGAAAAAGTTAACTTAAAGTCAGGTTCAAACAGAGTCAAATCAGAACCTAAAAGGACTTCAAATGCTACTTTTTCACATGCTTCAAGTCAAAAACCAGTTAACCAAAAAGTGAAACAGGTTAAAACAGTAAATTTAGTTAAATCAGAGAAAACATCAAACATGCAAGAGTCAAAACCTAAAGTGGTTGATGTTACTAGAGTGTCACGCACTTCTCCACAAAGAAAGTCTACTCATAAAGTTGATAGCAGGTCATGCTACAACTATGGAGAATGTGGACACATTGCTTCCTTTTGTCATTTCTATCAGACACCTAGGAAGAAGATTGATCTTCAGGACTCTAGACCTAGGGCTTCTAAGCGGAGTTCTCTAACTCCACCTAGAAGAGCTAGTGAACCTAAAGTCCAACCTGTAAGCCAGACAACTGTCTATCATAAACAAGCATTGCACAAATCTGGCTTATGGAAAGAAAAGTCCACCTACGTGTCTAATACTCATGACAAGAAGGAACCTGAGCTACCCTCACCCTCTAAGGGTCAATGGGTGGAGTTTATGATGTGTGATGCCTCTGGGAAACCCAAGACAGTCAAAGCTTGGGTTCCTAACCTAAACTAACTAATTTACTTTGTATGTGCAGGGTGTTCGATACAGTGCTGAGACTAACACGTGGATTATAGACAGCGGAGCATCCAGGCACATGACAGGAAATAGAGCCCTTTTATCTAACGTCAAACAAATAAAAGGAGGGCATGTTTCCTTTGCAGGAAACAAAGGAGGCTATATCACAGCTCAGGGAGAAGTGGGAAATCAGAAAGTTAAGTTTGATAAAGTGAACTACGTTCAACAACTTCAGAACAACTTACTTTCTGTTTCCCAAATCTGTGATAAATGATTTAAAGTCATCTTCGATAACCAGAAGTGTTACGTGCTAAGAAAGAATATATGATCCCAGAGGACCAAGTTCTGATGACTGCTTCAAGGTATAAAGACCTTTATGTCTTGGATCTGTCAACAGCTGCCACAACGGATCATGAGGTTCAGTGTTTTTTATCTAAAGCTACTGAGAAGGATTCAATCTCATGGCATCGGAGAATGGGACACATTAGTCAAAGGAAGATGAATCATTTGATTCAGAAGGATTTAGTGAGAGGAGTGAATGTCAAGAACTTCCAACTTCCTGACTTTTGTGTAGCTTGCAAGAAAGGCAAACAGACAAAGAAGGCTCATAAGGAAAAGAAAGTTCATTCAATAGAACTTCCTCTTGAGCTTCTTCACATGGATCTGTTTGTCCAGTTAGTACAAGGAGCATTGCAGGCGACGTGTACTGTTTTGTGGTCACTGATGACTACTCAAGGTTCACTTGGGTAATGTTTCTGAAATCCAAATCAGAAACTTTGGAGACATTCAAGGAATTAGTAACCACACTGGAATCACTCTACAAGCTAAAAGTTCGACAATACGCTCAGACAACGGGACAGAATTCAAGAATCAAGGGATGGAGGCATACTGCAAGGAAAAGGGAATTGTGCATCAATTCACTTCTGCCTACACACCTCAGATGAATGGCGTTGCTGAGAGAAAGAACAGGAGTTTGATAGAGACAGCACGGACTATGCTGGCAGACTCGAAACTGCCTATCCAATTCTAGAATGAGGCAGTGGCAAATGCGTGTTATACACTGAATCGAGTCCTAATAGTCAAGCGCCACGAAAGACATGTTATGAGCTACTTCAAAGACGCAAACCGAATTTGGAGTATCTTGAACCTTTTGGCGCATCGTGTACACTTCTGAAGAAGACACAAGAAGGAAAATTCAGCGAGAAGGCAGTTGAAGGAATTTTTCTAGGATACAACATACCGAACAAGCGAGTTTACAATAACACAACGGGTCTTGTAGAAGTGTGGTGTAATGTCGACGTTCAGAGATATACCACACCACTTACAGGCAAAGGACCTGCATACTTCTTCGATTATGATGGATTCTTCAAATCCTTCAACCTCCCTCTCTCTCCCTCGGATGATGAGTTAGCTAGTAAGATGATGTATGATATTCTAAATACACCATCTAGCACACAGGGAGAATCATCTACTCAGTCAGAAGGGGTAGTCGATGACAGTGACTCCTCCTCTGAAGATGAAACTGAAGCAGATGACCAGAACAGTCAGGAGGAACAGGTTCCAGTTCCTGAAAGTCCACAAGCATCCATAAGTGATGCACCCTTGACTTCGGAACCTCAAACTCCAACCTCCTCAGATGCAGAACAAAATGTTCACAATCTTGGTTCGGAGGTGACTGTGTCGACTACTCCAGGATCACGACTAAACGTCTATCATCCCCTTGACAATGTTATTGGAGATGTCCGATCAGGAGTACAAACCCGAAATCAGCTATACTCAGCTGATTACGCCTCAGTTATGGGAAGGGTTACATTCATGATGGTGCTTATCGATGTTTTGTTTCGCAGGTTGAGCCAAAATATGTCAGTGAAGCACTAAATGATGAGGCGTGGGTGAGTGCCATGCAAGAAGAACTTCTGCAGTTTAAGAAGTTAGGTGTATGGACTCTGGTTGATAGACCTAAAGGTGCTATAGTCATTGGCACCAAATGGGTACTAAAATGCAAGAAGGATGACCAAGGACTCATTATCAGGAACAAAGCTCGACTGGTGGTTCAAGGTTTTTGCCAAGTCGAGGGAATTGACTATAATGAGGTGTTTGCACCCGTGGCAAGGATGGAAGCTATTCGTATCTTCCTTGCCTATGCATCGTACATGAAAATTAAAGTCTACCAATTAGATGTGAAGAGTGCATTCCTTTATGGGGAAATCAGGGAAACAGTCTATGTAAGTCAACCCGAGGGATTTGAAGACCCTTATCATTGGGATAGAGTTTACAAGCTCGACAAAGCTTTATATGGGCTTCATCAAGCTCCTCGAGCTTGGTATGAGAAACTCTTGACTCATCTTGTGAAACACGGCTTTCACAGGGGAGTCATTGACTGTACACTGTTTATTAAAGAAAAGGATGGCGACCTACTGCTTGTACAGATATATGTTGATGACATAATCTTGGGTCAAAGAACGAAGAGTTATGCAAAGAGTTTGAAGCAGTGATGAAGAAAGAGTTTGAGATGAGTGCTATGGGGGAGATGAAGTTCTTTCTCGGGTTATAGGTGGATCAAACACCTAATGGGATCTTTCTACATCAGACCAAGTATGTAGGAGACATTCTCAGTCGCTTTGACATGGAGAATGCTTCTGCTGCTGGGACTCCACTTGCTACGAATCATGATATAGCACCTGATGAGAATGGAGATCTTGTAGATGCCACTATGTACCGAGGAATGATTGGATCCCTCATGTATCTCACTGCCTCAAGACCTGATATCATGTATGCTACATGTTATGTTCCAGATATCAGGCTAAACCTAAGGTCAATCATCTGATCGGGGTCAAAAGGATTTTTCGCTATCTAAAGGTACACCCACACTGGGGTTGTGGTATCCTCATGATGATGATTTTGAGCTCACGTCGTATAGTGACTCGGATTACGGAGGCTGCAAAATGAACTACAAGTCTACATCAGCGGGGTGTCAATTCTTTGGGAGAAGATTAGTTACATGGCAGTGTAAGAAGCAGACATCGGTTGCATTGTCAACCTGTGAAGCTGAATATGTTGCTGCTACCAGTTGCTGTTCCCAAATCATTTGGATTCAACAGCAAATGCGGGATTACGGTTTAAAATTCTCATATACTCCTATTTTTGTTGATAACTCTGCTGCAATTGCAGTAACCAAAAATCCGGTTCAACATCCTAAGACCAAACACATCGGTATTAAATACCACTTCATAAGAGACTGTTTTGAAAAGAATTTAATTGATGTGGTTAAAATTAATACTGATTTTCAACGCACTGACCTCTATACTAAAGCCTTTGATAAACCACGTTTTCAATATTTGCTAGAGGTCAACGGCGTTAAAAAGAAAAGTGAGGTAATTCCTGATGAGAATAATGTGTAGTCCGATGTAGTTTCGTTAAAGTTTATTTTATTTTATGTTATCTGTTTTTTTCTTTTTGTCTGTTATATTTAAACTCATGTTATTCTGCTGTTTATTAAAATCCAAAAATAATTAAATCCGCAATGATTTTAGTATTTTAGGGGGAGAATATGTCAGCAAGTTAACATTAAAAAAAAGGAGAAAAATGAGGGAGAAGGGGTAACTAGCTGAAATAAGGTAGATTGGGTCTGTGATACCGATTCAATACCTTTGGAATATGATAGTACACAGGAACAAATCAAGAGGGACTTTAAAATTTAAGGTTTGAAAAGATGCAAAAGTTCAAAGTATAAGTCTGTGTAGTCTAAGCAATATAAAAAGGGAAGATGATAGAAAACTGGCAACTCCTAAGTGACACAAAGAAAGTAGACTTAGAGGCTGCTAGACCACAAATGATATGTTGTAGATTCAACATAATAGACAATTAGACCTGATTGGTGATCTCAAGATCAAACTAAGTTATTCAACTGACTGTGGGCTTCCATCTTATCACTGGTTAACACAATCAAATATTCCAATAAGGGGTAATGAGCATTTAAATGCCACAAAAGTGTGCGGATGACCATAATTAGAGCAAAGCAAGAAAAAATGAAAGACAAATGCAATAAAGCTAATGACTTATGTTGTTGGTGCATATTGTGTCAAATAAAATAAGCTGCTCTAACAGGAGATAGGTTGTGTGCCTCTCTCTGTGCGATGGCGTGGCACTGACCTGGATAAGCATAACCTAGATATTCTAGATTCATTGTTGTTTGCCGCCTCTCTGCTGTGCGATGGCACTGACCTGAGGACAGGCTTCTCTTTGAAAGCTCTAAGAATAGTCTCTTCTTGTAATAATACCCGTAGACGCTCAAAAACCTCTGAGGAATGTTGATTACCATTTAAGTGTGGGATCCACAAATGTTAGCTGAAATAATTAAACCTAAATCAGTCACCAGTCTACGTCAAAAGTCTGTGTATGGATTTAAGTGGACAAACATACTGACAATCTTAGTGGCTACATTCTCAAGAGTTCAAATCAATGTGAAAATCTAAGAGTTTCAGTATGATTTCCTTAAGTTGCTAACGACTCTGGATGAACACCGAGAATTTAAGCATCAAAGAGTTTTAATAACAAGTCCCAAATGATTTGATGTTCCTGTATGATTCCAAAATTGAATTGGTCCAGATATGATCAATCTAACTTGAAGCTGTCTACTCCCAAACCAAATTCCGTAGATTTCCATCTTAGGTTTTATCTCTCACAAAAAGTCCAAAAATAAACTTTAGTTGTGTAGTTAGTTAAGTTTCTATGTTTATCTTAATTTGTGTGTCTGTCGGACTACATCAGAAAATCAGAAGGGAATTAACTTACCTAAAAAGGGTAATGTCTGAGATGGCCACATGTTTTTCTAAGTTTAAAAGGTCACGTCTGAAGTGACTGAATTGGTTAAGAGCTTACAATGTTATTATCAAAAGTGAAAAGAGTCTTGATAGTAAATGTTCAAAATGACTGTAAACTCACAAAGTGTGACCCATTCGCACTAGTGGATCATGGTTATCGACCAACTATGCGAATGGCTTCCAATCGCCGAATGGACATGAAAATGATTCATTCGACCGAATAGAAGGGGAGAATGAAACAGTAGACCGACTGAGGCTCAGTCGGTCAACTAAAGATGCGAATGAAGAGACCGAATGAGGCAGTCGGCCGACTGAGACTCAGTCGGCCGACTGAATGCGATTGACTAGGCCAATCGTGCGACTGAGACTCAGTCGCGCCGATTGAACTGAGCGAATGAGGCCAACGGACGAATGACCTAGGTTCAGTATTTAAGGGCCTCAGTCGATCGCATGTTCCTCATCACACCAAAATCGCACTCTTCCTGTTACTCTGTCAAAATTGCTACAGATCCTGATTTACATTGTTGTTAAGTTTCTTACATTCGAGTGACGATTTACAGGTACATTACTCTTGAATCCTACCAAAATCAGCAGATTACCGACCTACAATAGAGACACTCGATTGAATCAAGAATCGAACTGTGAAATGACCGAATCACCTATGTAAATGAAGCAAAATGTTAAAATTGAGTTTAATAGGTTATTAGTGACAAGTAGACGAGGCTAATGGATCATTAAACACTGTTAAATGACTTAGATTGGTCAAGATTCGACCCACAGGCGATCGAACAGTGGGGCAAGCGACTGGTCGTTCGAATGAACTCCAATCGCACGATTGAACCTTACGATTGGATCATTCGACCGAATGAACCACCCGAATGAGTCCAGTCGGCCGATTGAACTCAATCGCATGTCTCAATAAGCGATTGAACTCAATCGCATGTCTCAATCAGCCGATTGAACTCAATCGCATGTTTCAAACAACCGAATGACTCCAGTCACATGACTCATTCGCATGAATGAATCTGAATGGAAGTGAAACACTACACTTAGAACTAAATTCCAATGTATTATGTACTAATGATTAGGGTTTTTGTGTTTCAGGAAAAATGGCTGACCGATGGTCTCTAAATCCAAAGCACAACATATGTGCCCATTTGGACCACACGACACGGAACGGGGCCAAGTTCTCTGATATTATAGCCTTCCTCAAACGTTCACGGATACATAAGGCTATATCTACGCCCTGCACACCTTACAAATCACTACACCAGGCATTCTGGGAGAATGCCTCAGTGGATCGTTCTCGTGAGCCATACAGCATCAGAAGCATCATTTTAGGTCAAGCTATCGGCATTACCGCCACTGACATCCAAAGAATCCTTGAGTTTGGGGATGACTCTACTCACCCCACTAAGTTACATCCTTTGACTGTGAGAGGGTGTTTTCTCCGAATCAAGTATGTGGGGGACATTAACTCGGGGGTGCTAAATAAGAGCAACCTGTGCCCACAATACAAATATCTGGCACATGTGATTCTTAAGTGCATCGCTTCGAGAAGGGGTGGTTTCGATGACCTATCAGATCAGATACAGAATGCCTTCGTGGCTCTGGTGCTGAACCACCCTTTCAGCTTCTCTAATATGATCTTTGCTTATTTGGTAGAGAACATTGAAACAAAAAGGAAAGAAGGTTTTTGTATGTATCCACAATTCTTCAGATGATATTCAATGAGAAGCTGCCTCAGCTCCCCAAGGAAAGTCACGATGCAGTGACTTTGGAACTTATGGATGACACTACTTTGGGTAGGATGGTGGTGTACCGGGGCAAGCAAGTTAAGCCCCAGAAAAGAGGCTGATTGGCCACTTAGCAGATGAAAGTTATGTGGCACCGGGGACGCCAATGGCGTCACGAGGACAGTGACTCCGACGTGGAGCCAATTGTCCTCCCTACTGATGATTCAGAGGAGGATGACAGTGGGGATGATGCTATTCCATCCAGAGGCACTGTGTCTGATTCTGTTCCCTCTGTGTCTGTCTCAGCTACTGAAGTAACTGAGCAGCAGGATTTCATCAAGATTTTGTTCTTAACGAGGAAGATGAGGATGAATCTGATGAGGAGCCACTGACCCGAACTGTGGGAAGGAAAGTTATTCCCACAGAACATGGGTTAAGAGTTTTGGTGAACAACCGAGAGGCTCCGGAGATACAGAATGACCCAACTTATGCTCGGGGTCCTCAAGCGGGATTGTAGGGGGAGCATCCACCTCGAAGGGAACGAGGAGAAAACGGATGGCTCAACCCCATGGGCAGAAACCTAAGAAGAAGCGTAGGGTAACCTTTATCACTACCACATCCCCATACCTTCCATCACTACCACCTCTTCAGACACACCATCCACCACCATACCTTCCACCACAGCACCGCTTCCCTCCACCACCACATTCTTCACTCCCTCATCACCGACCACCACAAGACAGACCCCAGCCACCACTACATCATTCACCCCACACTCACCACCACTATCATCCCGACCTGACCCGATATTCTCCACCACCACCACCACCACCACTAGCCACCAAACTGAGCCCTCAGCCTTTCCCTCACACACCTATAGATCTCCTCTACCTCCGATCGGGGTAGAGGAACAGCTGTCAGCTTTAAATAGAATGGTGTTGCGATTGTTGGCGGCTGATAAGGAAAAGCACTCAGATCTGCCAGCTTACCGACTGACTGCTGCACAATCGCATAAAATTGCAGAGCAGGATCGAGTAATTGAGGAGCAGGCCCAGCAATTGGCTGCTCAGAACACTCAGATGGACCAACTCCGAGCTCAAAGTGTCGCAGCAGGTAAGCAAATAGAGGAGTTGGAAAAAGCTAAGAGGACCATTTTGCTAAAATTGAAAGGATCAAAGGAGGAACCTTTAAAGATAAGGGATGGAGACAGAGATAATGAAGATGATGATGATGATGATGATGATGATGATGATGATGATGATGAGAGTGATACTGATGAAGAGAAAACCGAAAAGAGGGTGTGAAGATGAAGACACTGAAGAAGGAGAATCAGCTGAATCTGTCTCAGCTCCAGGGCAAGAGAAGAGAACAAAGAACAGACAAGATCAGTCGGTTCTGCTTCTGCACCTTCACATGAAGAGTCTAGCATTCAGGATAAAAGTAAATAGTAGATGTTTATGTATTTATTTACTTTTGTATTCTGTATTGAAAAACCATGTACTAAATGTTTATATTAAGTTAATGCATTTTGTTTGATAAATTACTAATGATTTGAGTGTGAAATGTGTAAATCAAACAGATCCAAAGTACCACAGAGATAAGTTTGATATTGCTCCCCTTCAACAGGTCAAGTGTGACATCCGTCACCTTGAGGTCCGTCGAACGACATAAATACATAGAAATTTTAATTATTCTTCCTTTTCTTCAGGAACTCCTGCTTTAAGGAATCATGTCTGCTTATTTTTCCCTGTGCCTGTACTTCCTTCGAGAACGTGTGTTAAGCATAAAACTTTTATAAATTTCATCACCATTACCACCAAATATATCATTTTTAATTTCGACCATTGTCATTAAAAACCATTTTAGGCTATCAAATGCCATTAAACACGCTTTTAACCGTAATATAACGAACATTTTACAGTCGTTTTTCAACCGAAACAAATTTGGGAAACTCGGGGGCTAAGTGCAGGGACTAAAGTGTAATTTTGCAAACTTGGGCTGGGTATATAAACCCCATTCCCAGCCATTTATCCCCATCTTCATCTTCTTCACCTTCAACATTTTCTCCACTTTCTCTCTCGATCTAGCACCAAAAATCGTCACGTTTGTCGCGTTTTCACTGCCAAATCTTGGTTATCATCGTGTATACGCGTTCCTAGCAGGTAGACAACCTTGTTCAACCCGTTTTTGGTTCGGTTTTACTGCTGCGTTTTCTAGGGTTTCGGGTGCTCGGGTTCATCCGAGCACATGAGGTCGAGTGGGTGCGTGTGAGGTCTTTCTGCTTGTGTTTCATGTTTGTGTATGTTTGTTGAGTGTTTTTGGAAGTCCTCGTGGTATAAAAATCGCGTTAGAGCAGCTCGGGGGCTGCTCAGCCCGACCACAGTCGCGATTCTGCAGTTCAGGCGACTGGGTCTGTCATGCGATTGAGCCGTGCGACTGAGTGAGTCGTGCGACTGAATCATGCGTCTAAGTCAATCGTGCGACTGAGTTGTGCGACTAGGCATCATGCGACTGAGTCGTGCGACTGGGTGTTTGTATGCGATTGAGTCATGCGTGTGAATGATTGTGTGCGATCGAGTCAGGTGACCGACTGAGTTTATGCGATTGTGCGTGTTTCGCACGACTGGAGTCCAATCGCATGAATGAAGGTTCAATCGCACGAAAGTAGCTAATTCGCATGATTGAGGGTTGATTCGTGCGCATGGAGGTTGGGTCGTGCGAATGTGTGTGTTGTGTGGTGCGACTGAGTCCAATCGCACGAATGAAGGTTCAATCGCACGAAAGTAGCTAATTCGCACGATTGAAGGTTGATTCGTACGAATGGAACGTGGGTCGAGCGTCTAGTCCTATTGCGTGACTGATGATGAGTGTGAATATCCCTTGAACTTCTGATGATGATAAGGCAACATCAGTAAAAGTGTCAATGCTTGACCCCAAGATTAAAGTCAATGCTACCAAAATGCACGGTTTATTTCAATTGAAATAAACCTAACATTTTACAATTACCGACAACCCAATTGAAACTACAAATACTTAACAAGTGTCATCTTTAATAACAAGGAGATCTTTACAAGGATGTCGTAAGCAATGACGACTACTCGTAGTACTTGGATCTACATAAGATCTGATACGTGTGTCCGCTTGTGTGTGTGTGCTACCCACGACCGAACCGATACAACCCGAACCGACCACACATTTCTATACGCTTTATACATGTCATTAACGCTTGACAATAACTGTCAATAGGTCTTTGACCGATCATTTCATTCAACTGTTGGAAATCTCGACCTTTCATACTTACCACTTAACATGTGAGTTTCGTGGCCCCTTTTTATGCTTATATACAAACATTTACAAACATGGGGGAAAAGTATGCTCGCCCGTTTTCTATGCTGTACAACATACATACAATTTTCATACAAGGAATCAACATGATACTGTGTTGCAAGTACTTATCTGATACATGCTTGGGTCTGCTGTGTGGTTCTATCTTTGCAACTATTTAATTCCAGTGTGGGAACCGACGGTTAGGTATTGGTAGTACTACTGGGTTGACACCCCCACCCTCGTGTTGGTATACTAGTTAGTACCAACAATAGCCAGGTACGGGCCTTGGGTGAATATATGCCGACAATTTCTTTGTGTGCGTCGCTAGGTTTGGTTGCAAAGCTCATGTCATGTGATTTTACTTGTGTATATAACTGTATTCACGGTATTCCATATAATTTACTTTATACAGCATCACTTACACTTTTTATTACTTAAACCTGCGAGCTCACCAACAATTTTGTTGACCATTTTGAGCATATATTTTCAGGTGATCATGCTAGCTGAGGTTCTAGGTGTGCTGCCTTAGTGGAGAACCTAGGATGCATTTTTCGGGCCAAACTTGTCTTTTTGAAAACAATTGTTGTAACTGTTTCAAACAACATTATACTTTGTAACTTGTTCCCGGGTTGTGGGAATTGCATACAATGTTATTACCTATGTTTATCTTATATCATGTTTATGCTTATGGCTATGTTGTCGTGAATACTGACTAAACACGACACAAGTCCCCTTGTTGTCGGGTGTCGTCATGACACGCATGTTCCATCATTATTATTATTGCATCTCTATCGCTTACCATGTGTTATGACGATTCCCGTCTCATCGCAACCCCGTGTTTCCGCTCTTAGCGGGGGTGTGACAGACTGGTATCAGAGCCTTTGGTTATAGAGAATTAGGCAATACGCTGGACCTAGACTATAACCTAGGAACCTTCATGTAGATTGCATGCCAGGGTTGTGTGCACTTTGTATCTCATACGTGTTCCTCATTACTTGTTCGTGATCTATCTATTTCGTGATCTTTTCACCCTATGAGAGAGCCTTGTGCTCACTCTTTTATGGGATGCTCCTATTAGATCTTCCGTTCCCTCTGCGCGCCAAGTTATCATAACCAAATTCGGGCATTGGGACCCGAAAGATCTTCACAGATCATATACTGCGCTTAACCTTGGATACTGAGACCGACCCGAGGAGGCTATGTCTGAATCCTTTAAGGATGCGAGATAGGCAACCTCCACTGACTATACGTGATTACATGCTTGGGCTCTCAGTTGACCTGATGGATTATTATGGATATGATGTAAAGGAAAGTCGGATGTCATGTAACCGGATCGGCATCATTCTCGGTACATCGTGGGTGTGGTGGGAACGCTGCGGGGAACCCTATATATAAACATCACCGGTATACCGAGAATATGCTTGAATGGGCTGCATGGTGATCTTGACCGACCGGAACATGAACATTGGAACTTGATAAACGGAATACTTGTGTATCTTATGGTGACTAAAGCTTATATGTGTTACCTCTTTTATGAATAGAACATGCCGCCTCGAAGATCTACTCGCAGTAATAGTAGCGGAATTGAAGCCCCAAGGGGCAGAGGAAGAGGCAGAGGCAGGGGAAGAACCCCAAGAACAAGTGATGCTCCAACCAGTAGCAATCAAGGAACAGGGAACGCGGATATGGCAGCCCTGATCGCTTAACAGCTGGCCGCACTAATTCCGACTATCGTGGCCCAAGTGAGCGATGCTCTTCAATTCTCATCTCACCCCCACGGGGGCGGTGGCAATGAAAATGAGGATAACGGTAACCCGACTGGGAACGAAAGCAATCAGGAGACCGGAAATGGTGGTACAGCCGGTAACGAAACTGGAATTGTTAATGAGACCGGGGTAGTGAATGCTAGAAGGGGATGTTCGTACAAGGAATTTGTGGCTTGTAAACCATGAGAGTTTGATGGAAAAGGTGGAGCCATAGCTCTGACCAGATGGCTTGAAAAGATGGAGGCCGTGATCGACATCAGCGAATGCCTCGACAGTCAAAGGATTAAGTACGCCACTTGCTCACTACAGGGCAAGGCACTAACGTGGTGGAACACTCAGATTCAGGCTAGAGGAAGAGAATCCGCGATGCAAATGTCGTGGGATGAGTTCAAGGCCCTAATCACCGAGGAGTACTTTGCTCTCAATGAGATGCAAAAACTTGAGCATGAGTTCTGGAATCATGCCATGGTGGGGGCTGGGCACGCAGCTTACACCGACCGTTTTCATGAGTTAGCAAGGTTGGTTCCACATCTAGTCACCCTGGAATCAAAAAGAATAGAGAGGTACATTTGGGGACTTGCGCCTCAAATACAGGCAATGGTAACCGCTACCGCTCCTCCTACTATTCAGAGCGCGATTCTAAAGGCTGGCGCTTTGACTGATGAAATGGTGAGAACGGGAGTTTTGGGTAGAGGAGCAGAAAAGAGAAAGGATTTTGGGGAAACGAGCCGGTCGAGTGCCGGGAAGTTTGATAAAAGAGCCAAGACAACCAGAAACTTTGTGGCAGTGACGCAGGGCAGGCGAGAGTATGTGGGTCCGCACCCCAAATGTTACAAGTGCAATTATCATCATCCCCCAGGAACGCAGTGCCGGGTGTGCGCGAACTGTAGACGCCCGGGGCATCTTACAAGAGACTGCAGAACAACGTCGAATATGGTTGCACCAGTCAACGCGGTTAACCCCGTCGGGAATGCAAGGGCTTGTTATGAGTGTGGAAGCCTTGATCACTACCGAAACATGTGCCCCAGGCTGAATCGGGCACCGGGTCAACAAGGAAACTACCAGCAGCAAGTGATGGCTATAGCTAGAAATCAAGGCCTGACCAATCAGGGGAATACAGCTCGGGGACGTGCATTCGTCATTGGAGCCAATGATGCTCGTCAGGACCCAATGTCATCACGGGTACGCACTTACTCAATATACTTTGCATCTGTACTTTTGACACTGGAGCAGACAATAGCTTTATATCTTCTGATTTATGCAATTGCTCGATTTGAGCCTAGTAGGCTAGAAACTAGCTACTCTGTAGAGATGGCCAATGGTAGGGTTGTTCAGGCCATGGGATTATTAGAAAGTGCTCGATAATGTTAGAGAACCACACCTTCGATATAGACTTGATACCCTTTGAGCTAGGAAGTTTCGATGTGATTGTGGGAATGGATTGGTTGTCGAAACACGGGGCTGAGATTGTCTGTCGAGACAAGGTAGTGTGAATCCCTATGTCAGACGGAGGAGTACTCAGAGTTCAAGGAGAAAGACCGGGGAGAAAATTAAAGCTTATTTCCTGCATGAAAGCACGCCAGAGTTTACGAAAACAGTGCTACTCTTTTCTGGCTCATGTGGTGGAAAAGAAAGAGGAGGAACAGGAATTGGCAAATATCCCTATAGTGCGGGATTACCCAGATGTATTCCCAGATGACTTGTCTGGTTTGCCTCCTCCACGACAGGTGGAATTTCGCATTGATTTGGTTCCTGGAGCTACACCGGTAGCAAAGACACCGTATCGGTTGGCACCGTCTGAAATGCAAGAGTTATCTAGCCAGTTACAGGAACTACTGGAGAAGGGTTTTATTCGGCCGAGTCACTCGCCTTGGGGAGCACCAGTGTTATTTGTCAAGAAGAAGGATGGGTCGTTCCGTATGTGCATCGACTACCGTGAGTTGAACAAATTAACTGTGAAGAATCGGTATCCTCTCCCCAGGATTGACGACCTGTTTGATCAGTTACAAGGAGCTTCGTATTTTTCCAAGATCGACCTTCGATCTGGATATCACCAACTAAGAGTTTTCGAGGAGGACATACCGAAGACAGCATTTAGAACTCGTTATGGGCACTATGAGTTCTTGGTCATGCCGTTTGGATTGACTAACGCACCAGCGGTGTTCATGGACTTGATGAATCGAGTGTGCAAACCTTACTTGGATAAGTTTGTGATAGTATTCATCGACGACATACTTATCTGCTCTCGGTCTAAGGAGGACCATGACGAACACCTTCGGACAATACTGGAACTGTTAAGAGAAGAGAAACTTTTCGCCAAGTTCTCGAAGTGTGAATTTTGGCTACGAGAGGTGAAGTTTTTGGGTCATGTGGTTAACAAAGACAGGATTCACGTAGATCCCGGCAAGATCGAAGCGGTAAGGAAATGGGATACACCCCAGACACCTTCAGAGATACGACAGTTCTTAGGATTAGCCGGATACTATCTTCGTTTCATTGCGAACTTTTCAAAGATCGTTCAACCGTTGACGTTGCTGACTCAGAAAGACAAGAAGTTTGATTGGGGAGATGCGCAAGAACGGGCGTTCCAAACGCTGAAGGATAAGCTGTGCCATGCACCGATATTGTCCCTCCCAGACGTAACTGATGATTTTGTGGTGTACTGTGATGCTTCGCATCAAGGGTTGGGATGTGTACTAATGCAGAAAGATAAGGTGATCGCCTACGCTTCGCGACAACTTAAGGTGCACGAGAAGAACTATACGACTCATGATCTTGAGTTGGGCGCTGTAGTATTCGCACTTAAGATATGGAGGCATTACCTGTATGGAACCAAATGCATCGTATACACAGATCATAAAAGCCTTCAACATATTCTAGACCAGAAGGAACTCAATATGCGACAGCGACATTGGGTGGAGCTTCTTAGTGACTACGATTGTGAAATCCGGTATCATCCGGGGAAAGTTAACGTGGTGGCTGATGCTCTAAGCCGCAAGGAACACGTGAAACCACTACGTGCTCGAGCTTTGGGATTGACCATTCAAACAAATTTGAAAGCTCAGATTCAAATTGCACAAAGTGAAGCGTTGAAAGAAGAAAACCTCGCGGGAGAAGAATTCCGAGGGTTGGATAAACAACTGATGTGCAAGGACAATGGCGTACAGTACTTCGTGGACCGGATATGGTTACCCAAGTGGGGAGGTGTACTTACCTTGGTCATGGATGAAGCACATAAGACACGATATTCTATTCATCCTGGCGCAGACAAGATGTACCACGATCTCAAAGATCTGTACTGGTGGCCAGGCCTGAAGAAAGACGTTGCCACGTACGTCAGCAGATGCTTGACATGCTCGAAAGTTAAAGCTGAACATCAGAAACCATCGTATTATTACAGCAACCTGAAATTCCCGAGTGGAAATGGGAGAATATAGCCATGGATTTCATTACCAAACTCCCTAAAACAGCAACGGGCATGACTCGATATGGGTCGTAGTGGATCGAATGACGAAATCAGCACACTTCTTGCCAATCCGAGAAGACTACAAAATGGACAAGTTGGCGAGATTGTACATTAAAGAGGTCGTGACAAGACACGGAGTGCCGGTGTCGATCATCTCCGACCGTGACGGCCGATTTACTTCACGATTTTGGCAAACACTACAGAAAGCAATGGGCACTCGATTAGACATGAGTACCGCCTATCACCCTCAAACAGATGGCCAAAGTGAACGAACCATACAAACGCTAGAAGACATGCTGAGAGTGTGTGTAATCGACTTTGGTGGTAGTTGGGATACTCATTTGCCATTGATTGAATTCTCATACAATAACAGCTACCACACCAGCATTGGGTGTGCTCCGTTCAAAGCGTTGTACAGAAGGAAGTGTAGATCACCCGTTTGTTGGGCCGAGATTGGTGAAAGTCAGCTAACAGGCCCAGAGATCATCCAGGAAACGACCGACAAGATCTTCCAAATCAAAGATAGACTGAAAGCCGCTAGAGATCGCCAAAAGAGCTACGCTGATAATCGTCGAAAGCCTCTAGAATTCAACGTTGGGGACCGAGTGTTACTCAAGGTCTCTCCTTGGAAAGGAGTTGTTCGGTTTGGAAAGAAAGGGAAGTTAGCCCCGAGATACGTTGGACCATTCGAGATTACAGAAAGAATTGGTCCAGTGGCTTACCGATTAAGGTTACCACAAGAACTCAACGGTGTGCATGATACTTTCCATGTGTCGAACCTCAAGAAGTGTTTGGCTGACGAATCACTTCACATACCCATTGACGATATCCAAATCGACGAAAAGCTTCATTTTATTAAGGAACCCATTGAGGTCATGGATCGTAAAGTCAAACAGTTGAAGCGCAGTAGAATACCAATTGTTCGCGTAAGGTGGAATTCGAAACGAGGGCCAGAGTTTACATGGGAACGGGAAGATCAAATGAAACTCAAATACCCACACTTATTCGTGGATGACACTCTTGGACCTAACTCCAGCTGAATTTCGGGACGAAACTCTCTCAACTGGGGGATACTGTGACATCCGTCACCTTGAGGTCCGTCGAACGACATAAATAACATAGAAATATTTTAATTATTCTTCCTTTTCTTCATGAACTCCTGCTTTAAGGAATCATGTCTGCTTATTTTTCCCTTGTGCCTGTACTTCCTTCGAGAACGTGTGTTAAGCATAAAACTTTTATAAATTTCATCACCATTACCACCAATATATCATTTTTAATTTCGACCATTGTCATTAATAAAACCATTTTAGGCTATCAAATGCCATTAAACACGCTTTTAACCGTAATATAACGAACATTTTACAGTCGTTTTTCAACCGAAACAAATTTGGAAAACTCGGGGGCTAAGTGCAGGGACTAAACTTGTAATTTTGCAAACTTGGGTTGGGTATATAAACCCATTCCCAGCCATTTATCCCCATCTTCATCTTCTTCACCTTCAACATTTTCTCCACTTTCTCTCTCGATCTAGCACCAAAAATCGTCACGTTTGTCGCGTTTTCACTACCAAATCTTGGTTATCATCGTGTATACGCGTTCCTAGCAGGTAGACAACCTTGTTCAACCCGTTTTTGGTTCGGTTTTACTGCTGCGTTTTCTAGGGTTTCAGGTGCTCGGGTTCATCCGAGCACATGAGGTCGAGTGGGTGCGTGTGAGGTCTTTCTGCTTGTGTTTCATGTTTGTGTATGTTTGTTGAGTGTTTCTGGAAGCCCTCGTGGTATAAAACTCGCGTTAGAGCAGCTCGGGGGCTGCTCAGCCCGACCACAGTCACGATTCTGCAGTTCAGGCGACTGGGTCTGTCATGCGATTGAGCCGTGCGACTGAGTGAGTCGTGCGACTGAATCATGCGTCTAAGTCAATCGTGCGACTGAGTTGTGCGACTAGGCATGTCGTGCGACTGAGTTGTGCGACTAGGTGTTTGTATGCGATTGAGTCATGCGTGTGAATGATTGTGTGCGATCGAGTCAGGTGACCGACTGAGTGTATGCGATTGTGCGTGTTTCGCACGACTGGAGTCCAATCGCACGAATAAAGGTTCAATCGCACGAAAGTAGCTAATTCGCACGATTGAGGGTTGATTCGTGCGCATGGAGGTTGGGTCGTGCGAATGTGTGTGTTGTGTGGTGCGACTGAGTCCAATCGCACGAATGAAGGTTCAATCGCACGAAAGTAGCTAATTCGCACGATTGAAGGTTGATTCGTACGAATGGAACGTGGGTCGAGCGTCTAGTCCTATTGCGTGACTGATGATGAGTGTGAATATCCCTTGAACGTCTGATGATGATAAGGCAACATCAGTAAAAGTGTCATTGCTTGACCCCAAGATTAAAGTCAATGCTACCAAAATGCACGGTTTATTTCAATTGAAATAAACCTAACATTTTACAATTACCGACAACCCATTTGAAACTACAAATACTTAACAAGTGTCATCTTTAATAACAAGGAGATCTTTACAAGGATGTCGTAAGCAATAACGACTACTCGTAGTACTTGGATCTACATAAGATCTGATACGTGTGTCCGCTTGTGTGTGTGCTACCCACGACCGAACCGATACAACCCGAACCGACCAAACATTTCTATACGCTTTATACATGTCATTAACGCTTGACAATAACTGTCAATAGGTGTTTGACCGATCATTTCATTCAACTGTTGGAAATCTCGACCTTTCATACTTACCACTTAACATGTGAGTTTCGTGGCCCCTTTTTATGCTTATATACAAACATTTACAAACATGGGGGAAAAGTATGCTCGCCCGTTTTCTATGCTGTACAACATACATACATTTTCATACAAGGAATCAACGTGATACTGTGTTGCAAGTACTTATCTGATACATGCTTGGGTCTTCTGTGTGGTTCTATCTTTGCAACTATTTAATTCCAGTGTGGGAACCGACGGTTAGGTATTGGTAGTACTACTGGGTTGACACCCCCACCCTCGTGTTGGTATACTAGTTAGTACCAACAATAGCCAGGTACGGGCCTTGGGTGAATATATGCCGACAATTTCTTTGTGTGCGTCGCTAGGTTTGGTTGCAAAGCTCATGTCATGTGATTTTACTTGTGTATATAACTGTATTCACGGTATTCCATATCATTTACTTTATACAGCATCACTTACACTTTTTATTACTTAAACCTTCGAGCTCACCAACAATTTTGTTGACCATTTTGAGCATATCTTTTCAGGTGATCATGCTAGCTGAGGTTCTAGGTGTGCTTCCTTAGTGGAGACCCTAGGATGCATTTTTCGGGCCAAACTTGTCTTTTTGAAAACAATTGTTGTAACTGTTTCAAATAACATTATACTTTGTAACTTGTTCCCGGGTTGTGGGAATTGCATACAATATTATTACCTATGTTTATCTTATATCATGTTTATGCTTATGGCTATGTTGTCGTGAATACTGACTAAACACGACACAAGTCCCCTTGTTGTCGGGTGTCGTCATGACACGCATGTTCCATCATTATTATTATTGCATCTCTATCGCTTACCATGTGTTATGACGATTCCCGTCTCGTCGCAACCCCGTGTTTCCGCTCTTAGCGGGGGTGTGACATCAAGTCTCAACTCACAATGATTCTTGATCTGCAAGGGATTGTCAGAAGGTCAGTGAATTATACCCCTGAAGAAGGTGAAATAATTCACGACCTATCTAACGAGCAACTGGCAGAGATGTTCAGACTCAATCCTGATGACATTGTCAAGGATGCTCCAACAGTTGATTCAACCAGTGATGACGAACTACATGACGTTGATGAAGTTGAGGTTGAAGATATTGCTGCTGAAGAGTACCCTCAGTACGCTGACAACAAGGGTAATGTGGTCCCCAATCTGGGTGAGTCCCTAGTAAGTGATATGTTTGAGGTACTAGACAAGATGGAGCAGGAAGCAGGAAAGACCGAAGGAACAGCCCAAGCCTCAAACGATGACGTATACATTCGAAAGGCTGAGTGGGCTGAATGTTTTAAAGAAGTCAGAGCCCAACGTGCTGCACCGAAGAGGGATGCCTACACCAAGTTCTACAGCGTCAAGAAACATCTTACGGTGTCAGGCAGGATTATAGCATGGGCATATTTTGATGATCTTAACATTTATGCCGTTAAGAGGGAAAAGGGCATAGAGTACTTTAGATTTCCACATGATCTAAAGACTCTACCAGGATTTGAGCTCAACCAGCTGGCCAAATTGAAGCTGTTGTATGCTGACCCGAGAAAGATGTCAGGCTGGTTTGAGGCTGCCCTAAAGAAAGAGTACCACACCAGGTGGATTAACTTTAGACCTCAACAACCTACAAGGTATATTAGAAGGTCTGAGATGGATGCCATTACTGGAAAACCAAGATTGTGTTGAAGTGGAATCCTCCGCGCACAATGTCAAGAATCCCACTTCGGGAAATGACAAAGGATTTCACTCCACACTTCAAATGGTGGTACTATGATTGGAGAACTGCTGAAGTTGTCATAGTTCTGAACAAAGGGGACCAAATGGATACTGTCAGGGTATTCAACCCAATGTGGCTAACCAACTTGTCTGCTAATGATGTCTATACATTATACAAGTGGCCACTGTTCTATGACACACAAGACATTGTACAAGCCCTCCAGTTCCAAAACGTTATACGACTTTGCTTCGCGTTTGATATTCACGCAGGAGTCACACAAGAGGACAAGTACAAGAAATATGTGGAGGTAATGAAGAAAACAAGACATTAGAGAGATCTAGGTCCAAGGGGGAGTTTGTTGATACATGTATGTCCCTAGATCATGGTATGTGATGTAATAGATCTTGTTTGGTATGATTAATGAAATGATATTGATAGTCTGTTAGTTATAATGTTTAATAGTTCATTAATGAGTCGTGACTGAATTGATTGGGTTATGATTATTTGAATGGTTGCACATTATGTTATATTAATTAACTAAAACATTCAAACTTAACTTAATGAAGTTGCCATGCGAATGGCTCATGCGAATGAACCATAAGCATGAAGAACTTCACACGATTGACTCAGTCGCACGACTGAACCAGGAGACTGGATCAGTCGTACGACTGTAACATAAGATTGGCTCAGCCGCACGACTGAACACTCAGTCGCACGAATGAACCAACCGCATGGTTCAATCGCATGACTGAACCAAACTAATGGTTCAGTCGCACGATTGGATAGTGCCAACCTATAAATACAACTCAATTCGTGAAAAACGACAACTCTCGATCAATTACGATTCCAGACGAACCCTAGCCGTCCAAAAACCTTCCAAATCGTTCTCCAAGTTCATAGAACACATTAGATCGATTTCCAATCGACTTCTAACGTTAGTTTCAATCCTTGATTGATTCTTCGTGTGTTCTCACTGATTGGATCGCCAATCAAATATGATTCCGCACTATTTGATCTGGTTACACGTTAATCATAAGGTATTTCGGTCAAATACCAGGTCTATCAGTATTTATAGGCCTCAACCCATATTAGATACGACTGGGCCCATTCATGCAATTGGACCATGCGTATGGTTCAATCATATGGCTGGACCATACGTATGGTTCAATCGTAGAACTGAACCATACTTATGGTTTAGTTTTATGAATGACCCAATCACATCTCTCAGTAGCATGACTGGTCCATTAGCATGACTCAGTCGTACGACTGAGTCTCATTCGCATATGCTTCTGCGAATGACTCAGTTTCATGTGTTTACAACATATTAGGTGTCTTACATTAAGCCTAGACTATTCGACAAGCGACGGGCACGCTATATATGACAATATATGCTCCAACAAATTTCCCCTTTGACGTTGCTTGCAAATAGTAGATAACACCTCTTACAATCTTCAATCAATCTTTGCTCTGGTTTCCAATAGAATGAAATGAAAAACCATATTAGCCAACGTTGCCGATCCATCAGGTTGCTACAGTATCCTTGAAAATGTAGTTAGGCACAATAGCTTTTGTTTACTTTGTAGAACACTATCATAGCAGCAAGATTCCTCATATGACTGAGTTTTCCAAATAATGACATGAACAGTTTTCCATTGCTTCCATCTTCAAACAGGCTAACCTGATTAACATTAACACCCGCGGAAATTCTCCCTCAAATTCAACATATCCCAATATATAGACAATGTGCTCTCCTAGCGTCTTCATATGGTGTATTGGGCAAAAGGTAGAAGGTTCCAATCCACAGCTGCCAATCTCAAACAAATTAGGATGCACTCAGATTTATCATCAGAAACCAGCTCACATCATCACTTTCTGATTGCGTCTTCAATTCTCTATATATGGATTCCCCCTAAGAATGAGAATCCTCTCTGTGCGGATAGATATAACTTGAATGGCCCATAAATAGTCAGATGCTCCTGACTACCCTACAAAATCAGCACCGACTGCTGATATCTTCTCTTCTCTCTTTCGTGTTCTAACTACATTCATCTATTCTGCAAGTCCAACGAATAATGGGGTATTTATCGAACTTATTTAACAAAAGAACCTTAGGATGAATGTGCTTTGCTCATCCTCAAATCTATGTATGAGGCAGTTCCAGACTCTTTTTTTTAGGTCTGGAACAAATGCGGATGAGTCAATGCGGATGGCTCGTTCGTGCGATTGAACATACGACTAGTCCAATCGCACGACTGAACATACGACTGGTCCAGTCATATGAATGGTCCAATAGCATACTCCAGTCGTATGAATGGTCCATTAGCATGGTCCAGTCGTACGAATGGTCCATTCGCATGGTCCAGTCACATGAGCGGATCTGCATACAGATTTTCAGATCTGCAGCTGCCAGGGCTGCCAAAAACCCTAATCTTACGAAATTTACATGAACCGAACCAAAATGGACATCGTAAGATTCGCAAGGGTGATCTGAACGTGGTTTCGAGTTCGATTTTAACATAGAAACAACACACGTAACAAGATCTAAGCAAAACACGAAGAACACGAAGTGGTTTAACGTCAAAGAACCTGAAATAGATCCAGAATCAAGAGCTCGGGTAACTAGAATGATTGTTAGATCATTCCAGTAGTAATCTCGCTCAGATACCAATTGTGAAGTCGCTAGATCGGGAGACATCCAAGCGTGTTCTTGACAGAAAGAAACAAAACCAAAACCAAGAGACAAACAATAACACAAACTATAATAAAATGGTTTCATTGATAAAACCTAATGATTACAAGCTTGCTACAACATAAGAATCATGACTCTTGGCAAGGGGAGATTGAACATGATCTCCCTTCTCATCCAGCAGCACCTAGGCCCCGGGCACCCTCCTTCTCCTCTCTACACAATGAAACTGGTATTTATAGGCCTCAGCCCATATCAGATGCGACTGGACCCATTCATGCGATTCGACCATGCGTATGGCTCAATCGTATGACTGGACCATACGTATAGTTCAATTGTACGACTGGACCATACTTATGGTTTAGTCTTACGAATGACCCAATCACATCTCTCAGTCGCACGACTGGTCCATTAGCATGACTCAGTCGTACAACTGAGTCTCATTTGCATATGCTCCTGCGAATGACCCAGTTTCATGTGTTTATAACATATCAGGTGTATTACATTAAGTCTAGACTATTTGACAAGCGACGGACACACTATATATGACAATATTTGCTCCAACACATGGAACTAAATAAGTTGGAATAATATTAAATACCATTTTTTATTCAACAAAACAAGGTAATTATGTCATTACAAAACTACAAGATATAAACAACAACATAAGATGTTTAACTAAACTAAGTCCAAGTCCTATATAAGCAAGAAGAGTTCCTTAAGTAGCAACCCTGAAACATGTTAAAAATAAATGGTCAACTTTGAAATTTGGTGAGTTTCCATGGGTTAAGTATACATATATATATATATATATAAAAAGATTTACAAGTAGCAATTCATGTCAATGGTTATGAATTATTAAAGTTTATAGAATACATATAGCTACAATAAAACCTTTACTAAGATTAAGATTACATGTTTAGAACGATTGGCTATGTGTAATTGGTTCCCATGTTGAACAAGTCATACGTCATCAGAAGCCGGCAATACATCATCTTTAGCACCAATACAAGTGTAAGTTTTGTAAGATTAACATATTTCACCCCAAAAGGTGTAAAATAAAGTAAAAATGGGTATGGAGAACTCACATGGAAAACTCACATGTATAGTGATGGTTGTAGAGTATATAAGAAATCTTGGATGTCAAGAGTCAAAGGTAATATCCTAAATGATAAAAAAAACAATAACTTGAGGTCGAAATTCATTACAAGAAGTTAGGACGTTTAAAGAATGCTAAAAAACGAATGGTAGATTGAAAAAGGATTATTGTGTCAATTTTAGATTCTGGACATAATGTTTTGTATGTGTTTGAACAGGTTTTAAAAATAGCAAACAGTTTCATAAAATTATAAAAAATTATAATTGACTAGCTC